>ML405097.1:0-20875 GCA_005239525.1 Nicotiana knightiana | reverse complement strand
ATATATATATATATATATATATATATATATATATATATATATATATATATATATATATATATATATATATATATAGATTTTCTTCCTTTCCTACTTGTCTTTATTTCATTTTCTGCCTTATGAAAATTTTGTTTCATTCATGCCTTATGAAAACTTTGCTCATAAGTTCGAAGCTTAGGCAATTTGATCGAAGTTGGACTAATGTAGTGTTTATAATCGAGTGATTACTTGCTCGAACTTGAAGTAAGGTGACCCTTAGGTTTTAGTTGAGTGAGGATGATTTCTCGAACTCAAAAATAAATGGCCCTTAGGCTCTTGAATTAGGCCGATATGGCCTTAAAAGAATGGATTTTTTCCCTTTTCGGCTTAAAAAAGTTAATCATATAAAAATTTGGTATACCTTAGCATGAGATAAATCTGTATGTTATTGAAACCCTTTGTTTCGTTATGCCTTAGCATGAAATAAAATTGTTCGAGCGTTCGAACAATTCGGTACCCCTTAGGGTTTTCGAGGGTTGATGTTATCGAAACACTTTGTAATTTTGCCGAGGGTAGCCTTTTTAACCGGTTTTGTGAAAATATTCGAAGGCCTATTTTATTACGGAATTCGGACGTCTCTGAACCGTGGTAATTTGGTAGTAGCCTTATCTTGGGATTTGCCTCTTGGGCTTGTTTCCTGGTTGCACTTCGGACTTGTTCGAAGTATCAGTCCCTGAGTGGGGTGGTCGTGGCCTATAAAATCGAGGGTTGCCCTTTTAAGGTCATACGATCTCGAGGTTTTGGTAATTTGATTATGTCGATTTTACGGACGACAGTCCCTGAGTGTCGGGTTAGTTGTGTGAACTTCAGTTGTGATCGTCCCTTTAGCATGTTTCCACAATAGATCAAAAGTATGAAATTGTAAAGTAAAAAAATTTCTAAGACATGAAATATTTGGCAAGGAAAAATACTTCTCTCAATAGATTATACATGCATACATGTTTGGCATTAGGGCTCGAGTAATATACATGGGCACAGTTCGTTCGACCGTTCGGCCCTTACATACAAAATTTACCTATCGAGACCTTGTTGACACAAAATACTTTCCTTGTAACAAAGTTGACATTCGAGGGTGATGCCCCCCAGTATTCGAGGTTGATTGTAAAGAAGCCTCGGATATTGTTGAATTGCTCTAAGTTAGCATGAACAATGGTTGCCTCATTAAAAACCTCGCTTGAAAACCCTATTTAGGACAAAAACCGGTCTAAGGGAAAAAGATTGCAACGCGTGCTTTCAGACCCAAGGACTTTGTGTAGAAGAATCCCTCGATGTCTTCGATTGAACACCTGCAATTGGTTAGTATAAAATATAGATGAAATTGGAAAAGGTCATACCTTAGCAATAATATCATTTGAGGAGTTATATGTTCCAATTGTTTGGTAATTGCTCTTCGTACATCGTGCCAAGTTTGTAGGATCCTTTTTCGATGATATCGAGGACCTGATACGGTCCCTGCCAGTTCCGGCCAAATTTTCCTTCGTTCGGATTTTGGGTGTTGAGGGTGACTTTTCTCATAACTAAGTCCCTGATTTTAAAGTGTCAAATATCGGCTCTTCGGTTGTAATACCTCTCGATCCACTATTTCTATGCGGCCATTCGAATGAGGGCGGTTTCCCGTCTTTCATCTAGAAATTCAAGACTTGTATTCATAGCCTCGTGATTTGACTCTTCCGTTGCATGCTGAAACCTATGGATAGATTCCCCGAGTTCGACCGGGATCAGAGCTTCGGCACCATATACTAAAGAGAATGGTGTTTCCCCCGTACTAGATTTCGACGTTGTACGGGATGCCCAAAGGACCTCGGGCAGTATTTCTCTCCATTTTCCTTTCGCGTCAGTCAATTGTTTCTTTAGATTTTGAATGATGGTCTTGTTTGTCGATTTGGCTTGTCTGTTCCCACTAGGATGATATGGCGTTGATAAGATTCATTTAATCTTGTGGTCTTCGATAAATTTTGTCACTTTGTTGTCGACGAATTGCTTCCCACTGTCGCACACGATCTCGGCAGGCATCTCGAATCGACATATAATGTGGTCCCAAATGAAGTCTATGACTTATTTTTCTCTGACTTTTTCGAAGGCCTGGGCTTCAACCCACTTTAAAATATAGTCAGTCATAAACAAAATGAATTGAGCTTTATGTGGGCCGATGGGAGAGGCCGATGATGTCCATTCCCCATTTTATGAACGACCATGGGGATAAGACTGAGTGGAGTTGCTCTCCGAGTTGGTGAACCATTGGTGCATAACTTTGACATTTTTCGCACTTTAGACAAACTCTTTTATATCCTTTTCCATATCGGCCCAATAGTATCCTGCTCTGATGACTTTGTGAACCAATGACTCGGCACAAGAATGATTTCCGCAAGTGCCTTCGTGAATTTCCCGTAGGACGTAGTCGGTGTCTCCTGTTCCTAAACATATTGCCAATGGTCCATCGAACATTCTCCTATACAGTGTTCCATCCTCGACCAATGTGAACCGTGTGACCTTAATGCGTAAAGTCCTCGATTCTTTAGAGTCCGGTGGAAGATTCCCGTTCTTTAGGTATTCGATATACTTATTCCTCCAACCCCATGTCAAACTTGTGGAGTTTATTTTGGCGTGGTCTTATTCGATTACTAACCTTGAAAGTTGTATGACAGTCCCCGAGCTAAATCTCGTCATCTTCGACCGATGACCCCAAATTTCAAGGGCATCGGCCTCGTTGTTTTATCTCGAGGTACGTGTTGTAGGGTCCATTCTTTAAATCGGTGTAGAGACACCTGTATTTTATCCAAGTACCTCTTCATTTGATCTTCTCGAACCTCAAAAGTTCTGTTGACTTGGTTTACCACAAGTAGGGAGTCACATTTGGCCGCGATGACCTCTGCTCCCAAACTCTTAGCTAGCTCGAGACCTGCAATCATGTCCTCACACTCGGCTTCATTGTTAGTTAATTTTGAAGTTTTGATAGATTTTCTAATTGTATTACCTGTGGGCGGCTTCAAAATGATGCCTATCCCGTACACCTTCATGTTCGAAGCGCCGTCTGTGAAGAGAGTCCACACCCCCGATGATGTACCCGATTTTAGTAATAGTTCCTTTTCATCCTTGGGTACGAGGGTTGGCATGAAGTTGGCCATGAAGTCTGCCAAGATTTGAGACTTGATGGCCGTTCGGGGTTGATACTCAATATCGTACCCGCTGATCCCGAAGGCCCATTTGGCCAATCGACCCGAAAGTTCGAGTTTATGCAAAATATCACGAAGGGGATAGGTAGTCACAACACAAATTGGGTGACACTAAAAATACGTTTTTAATTTCCTAGAGGCGCTTATCAAAGCAAGCGCTAATATTTCTAGGTGCGGGTATCGGGTATCGGCCTCTCCTAGGGTTTGACTAACATAATAAATAGGGAATTTCATACCTTTCTCTTATCGAACTAAGACCCTACTTACCGCTATCTCTGAGACCGCTAAGTATAAGTAGAGTTGTTCGTTCGCTTTCGGGGTAAGAAGCAACATGCTCGACAAGTATCGTTTTAGTTCTTCTAAGGCTTGCTGACATTCCGGGGTCCATGAAAAATTTTCTTCTTCTTAAGCAGTGAGAAGAACCGGTGGCTCCTATCTGAGGACCTCGAAATAAATCGACCTAGGGCGCCTATGCGCCCTGTTAACCTTTGTATAGCCTTGACATTATCCACGAGTGATGTCTTCGATTGTCTTGATTTTATCGGGGTTGATCTTGATCCCCAGATTTGATACCATAAAGTAGAGGAACTTCCCCGAACCGACCCCGAATGCGCATTTCTCCGGGTTGAGCTTCATGTTGTACTTCCTTAGTATGTCGAAGGTATCCTACAAGTGTCAAATGGTCCTCTGCTCGCAGGGACTTAACTAGCATATTGTCAATATAAACCTCCATTGATTTACCTATTTGTTCTTCGAACATTCAATTTACTAGGCATTGATAAATTGCACCAGCAATTTTTTAGTCCAAACAAAATTACGTTATAGCAATAGGTGCAGTTTTTAGTGATGAACGAAGTCTTTTCCTAATCCTCCGGGTTCATTTGTATTTGATTGTACCCGGAGTAGGCATCGAGAAAACTAAGGATCTCATGGCCGTCTGTGGCATCGATCATGCGATCGATATTCATCAAAGGAAAGGAATCTTTAGGACATGCTTTGTTTAAATCCTTATAGTCTACGCACATTCTAAGTTTATTTCCCTTTTTAGGGACTATAACTACATTTTCTAACCATTCGGGATATTTTATCTCCCGAATTGATCCTATTTTGAGAAGTTTGGTTACCTCGTCCTTGATGAATGCATGTTTTGCCTCGGACTGGGGCCTTCTCTTTGTTTTACTTGGCAGAACTTCGGGTCCAAGCTCAGTCAATGTGTAGTGATCTCTAATGGGATCCCTGTCATATCTAGGTGGGACCAAGAAAAATAATCCATGTTATCTAAAAGAAATTGAATAAGTTTTTTCCTGAGCTCGGGAGTTAATCCCGTGCCCAGGTATACCTTTCGTTCGGGCAGGTATTCGACAAAATGACTTGTTCCAGCTCTTCGACTATCAATTTGGTGGCATCGGAATCCTCGGGAATAATGAAGGATCGAGGGATCCAATAGTCATCGTCCTCGTCTGTTCCCTGCTTCTACGACTGAGTTGAGGCTGGTGCATGTGGTTGCTATTTAGCTGCCTGTTTTCCTTTTGATTCCCATCCCTTTGTTAATGAGAGTGTCGATACCAGTATCACTTCATCAACCGCAAACATCCCTTTGGCGGCATGTTGCTCCCTACACACTATTTTTACTCCCTACGGTGTTGGGAACTTGAGAACTTGGTGAAGAGTTTAAGGGACCGTCCTAATGTTATGAATCCATGGTCTCCCGAGCAGGGCGTTGTATCTCATGTCCCTCTCGATCACATAGAATTTTATTTCTTGAATGGTTCCGGCTACGTTTACTGGAAAGATGATTTCACCCTTAGTATTTTCACTCGCCATGTTGAAACCATTGAGAACCCGAGTTGCGGGCACAATCTGATCCTGTAGGCCGAGCTGCTCCACGACACTTGATCGAATAATTTTGGTCGAGCTTCCTAGATCAATTAAAACACGGTTAACCTGAATTTTATTCATAAGGATAGAGATTACCAATGTATCATTGTGGGGTTGTGAGATCCCCTCAGCTTCCTCGTCATTGAACGACAAGGTGCCTTCTGGTACATAGTCTCGAGTTCATTTTTCCCTGGTGATCGACACCTTGGTGCGTTTGAACACGAGCCGTTGTGGAATATCGACCCCACCAACGATCATGTGAATCACGTGTTGTGGTTCTTCTTGCTCATTTTTCCTGTTTTCATCTCTGTCTCTGAAGTGGTTTTTAGCTCGGTCATTCAACAATTCTCGAATGTGACCCTCCTTGAATAGAAGGGCCACCTCCTCCCTTAGTTGTCCGTAGTCTTCGGTTCTATGACCATGGGTACCATGGTATTTGCATATTTGATTAGGGTTCCTTTGCACTGGATCGGTCTGTGGGGGTCTGGGCCATCTAGTATCCTTGATCCGTCCAATGGTTGATACAATACCCGACGCGTCAATGTTGAAGTTGTATTCTGATAGTCGTGGCGCTTCTGTGGGCTCGACATATTTATCAAAGCCATCTTTACTCATGAGCTCTCGGGAGCTCTACCCTTGATCATTCCTTAGATCATTTCGAATGGGATTACATCCTGGGCCACTGTTTATACGATCTTTGTTGTATGATTGATACCGATCTCTGTTTGATCGGGGTTCTCTGTTGATGTCCCTTTGAATCCTACTGACAGGCCTGTTTGGGTTAACGGAACCGGAAGGGGTCCCCAATTGATCATCCTCGACCCTGATCTTTGACTGGTACAGATTATGTACAACGGCCCAGGTCACCGTTGGATATTCAATTAAATTCTGCTTTAGCTGTCGTGATGCTACTGAACTTCGTTCGTTCAAACCTTGAGTAAAAGCTTGAACAACCCAATCATCTGTAACCGGGGTTAGGTCCATGCAATCCATCTGGAACCATGATACGAATTCCCTTAATATTTCGTTATCCTTTTGTTTCACTTTGAAGAGATCCGACTTCCTAGTTGCAACCTTTATTGCTCCGGCGTGTGCCTTCACGAAGGAATCTGCAAGCATGGCGAAGGAATCAACGGAATTGCGCGGAAAATTTTTGTACCATATCATCACCCTTTTCGATAAAGTTTCTCCAAACTTTTTCAGTAGAACGGATTCAATCCCATCATCTTCTAAGTCATTCCCCTTTATTGCGCATGTATAAGAAGTGACATGCTCATTAAGGTCGGTGGTCCGTTGTATTTGGAAATTTTTGGCATGCGGAATTTTTCCAGGATGGTCTTCGGAACCACACTTGGAGGGAAAGGCTTCTGCACGAACTTCTTCGAATTCAAACCCTTTAGAATCGGTGGTGCCCCCGGTATTTGGTCAACCCGGGAGTTGTATGTTTTCTACCTTTTGGTCATTTGTATCGATTTCCTTTTCTCTTGATTCAATTCGTTTAGTGAGCTCCTCGATCATTTTCATAATGGCGGGGTCAGTCCCCGATTCATTGGCATTCGATCTCTCCGGTACAGGTTCGACCCTGTGAACAGCTTCTGATTCGGGTTCATGTTCGATCCCGCTCGGCTCGGTGTTATTTTGTAGTTGTGCTATAGCAACTTGTTGAGCATGTATCATTTCAAATATCAATTGGAGGCTGACTCCACCGTCTTCTCCGCCCTGCGTACCTCGACCACCTGATCGAACTTCCCTGCGCACACTACCTTCGGGATCAACGCCCAGATTTGCATTAGGGCGACATGTGAACTGACATCGACGGTATTTGCAATTGGTACTCCCTCGAGGCCAGTCTGAGGCACTTTGATCCCTGGGACGGCTACATGGTCGTTTTCTCCATGAAAATCGAGGTCGTTGTTGGTGTGAGTGGGTACTGCTTGTACGTTTGACATGTTGATCCTGAAATCAAAAATACTTACTAGAACAAGCGTAAAGTAGTGTATGTGTTATGAGAATTAATACCAGGCAATCACTATTATCTTTAGCTTCATGGTGGGGGCAAAATTGTTTATCCTTAAAATTGGATAACAATTAAACTTATAATTAGATTTAAGGACACGTGATTTCACCTAATACCAACTGACAAATATGAAGATTAGTAATAGAAATTGACATTAAAGTAAAGCAAACCAGTGTTATAATGCAATTCAGCCCTCAAGATAGAGTATCCTCGAACTGACTGATGCTAAAGTAATAAAGAAGAAAATAAACTGATGAACAAGAGTGTATAAGAGAGAGTGTGTGTGTTATATTGCTTTGATATATGTGAATAACGTGTCTTGCAAATGATTAAAACTCCCCTTTATGTAGTAGAGGAATTTTAATTATGGTACAGTTCTAATTACAGAAGAAAATCCCATGATTAGCTAAACAACCATTCTTGATTCAATCCGTTCCGAGATTTCGCCCATGATTGCCGACCAGTTACGGATATCTTGCCTTCTGTTAATACGTTATCTTCGGTCTTTCTCTATGTCTACCTTGTTTGGCATCGATTCTTACTGGTCTCGATCTCGACAAGTACCTCAAATTCCGAACTCGGTACCTTGTCCTTGTGATAATAATATTATTTTGTTTCCAAGAGGTTCAAAGTGGACCGCTAAGCAATTTTATGAGTTGTAATTTCTACTCAGGACTCAACAGAGTAACATGTGCACAATACTTATGCATGTTCTATGATTTAATTCTTCGAATTTATCACAGACGATTAAATACATATAATTATCTTTTAGGTGATGTGATACTAAAAAAATTCTTTTACAACAAATAGTGTGCAGAAGTTATATTCATCTTAAATAGTCGTAGTGTTTGAGACAGTTGATCAATTACATTTGATAATGGCAGGTTGTACATCATTGACAGAAAGCTTATGTAATTTGTCTAAAACTGATCAATATTAGTTACATACAGATGGAATGGAATAACGTTTCATTAGCTCTGTATAGGAAGGAGAAAGATTTCAAAATTGTTGGATGGGGTATATTTACACTTTATAATCCTGTATATATGCAGCCATTGCAAAGTTAAAAGTAGCCAGCAATTGTTAGTGGCCAATCCCAGGGCTAGGAACTGATCGATCAACATTATAACCAGCAAACTGTTGAACTTTTTGACTTGGGGAAGAAGGCGAGACAGTGCCTTTTGGAAGAGAATTCAGTAATACACTGTCAGCTTCTCGAGAAGATTGATCTATTTTCTTTTCTACCATACTTTTCAACAGTTTTCTTGCTCCAACCGGCGGTGCATAACACACTAGCAGAACAATTAACGTAACGGAAACCATGCTCCGACGAGCCATCGGTATTGCAATGAGAGAATCAGTTTGGAGGGAAAATGGAGATCACTTTGTTAAGATGGAAAGGTAATTGCAGAAGCAAAACGCAAGCTGTTGAGTGAATGAGAGTGGCAAGAAATTAGAGGAGTTTATAGAAATAAAAGAGAGGAGTGAGGGCAGCGGTCGCCTTCCATAAAGCAACTAAAGCCTCAATTTTTTGTTACGCTTAATAAACTATGTATTTAAAAATGTTCTGTGAAGTGAAAATATTTGATTTCTTTTTTTAACAAGTACAAAGAAGAAGGATTTGCAACTGCTATGATTTTCGCCAAGAAAATTGCACTTGAAATGAATATCGAACCCGAATTTCATAATAAATGTATGATATATATATATAGGAAGTAACAATTTGGTGAGAATTTTGATCATAAAATCTTTCGAATAGTCCTTTGAAGTTGATTACTTTATGCATAATAGACGAGGCTATTTTTTCACTTCAAATAGATCTTAACAATTCGATGCATATGAAAATACTTTTAGTTTTCTATTTAGTGGTAAAATTAAGACCACTAGATGATGAAAAATTAAAAAAATATTGATTTAATGTTGAATGTTTCTTAAAGCATAATAATCAATTTGATATTGATGGTTTAGATTTATTTTCAGAATTAAAAATATTAAGAAAAATAGTACAATTAGAGGATAACATAATTGATACACTCGGTCAAATAAAAAATTTGATTCCTTTTTCTGATGCCTATATTACTTACGGAATAATGTTAATAACTCTTGTTTCCATTGTTTCAGCAGAAAGAAATTTCAAAATTAAAATTCACAAAATCTCACCTAAGATCAACAATGTCTCAATAGAGGTTAAATTAATTAGTTGTATTGTCAATTACAAAAGACTTATTAGGAGTTATTGATTATAAAAAAATTATTAATAACTTTGTATCTGAGAAACGTTAGAAAAAATAAATTTCAAATAAATAAATAATATTTTTTTATTTACAAAAGGTTAAGACTTCTCGTAAAATTTGACTTTAGGCCACAAAACTCGGCCCGCCCCGAGTGAGGGTCAAGTAAGTTGGGGCTAGGTCAGGAGTGGGGACATATATTAATAGTGTCAAGTATTAAAAACGAAATATTAATTTGCATATGTTTTGTATGAAGTAGCTGTAGAAATGCCACGTGAAAGTAATTGGGTAGGTATAAATGAACCAAGCTGCCGGCTTTTGTTGTTTCCGAGCTCAAAACTACAATTTATGTCCCTTTTCGTACGGATTCAATTTTTGCTCTCAATCTTGAAAATTACAGTAATAGTAGAGAAGGGGAAGGGGGGTTGATCAAGGCAGGGACAAAGCTTAGGTGTATTCGTCAAAAAATTTAACTATATAAATTGGGTAAAAGTAAATCTTTTATATGTATAAATTGATCATAAATTCCCTTTAAAAATGAGAAATTTCTAGTGTAATGGCAAAAGTGGCCCAAAAATTAATTTAAGTTGCAGATTCAAATTTCAATCATAGCATTTTTGCATTTTCTTGGATGTCCTTACTAGACATTGTACATAAGGTCACATATGATACAGAGACTTCTTGTGTGCACGCAAAAGTGGAGGTCCATTTTTGCTTTCTTAGTGTTAATGAATATTTCTTTCCCGCATTCCTTGCCACTATTAGAGGGGCCAAAAGCTTTAAAGTTCACGCTACTTTGACAAAGATTGACTCCGACTGACTACCGAAAGAGAGTAACTAAAAATCGATCAAAAAAATTGATTAAAGTTGATCGGTTATAATCAATTACCGATCAGAATGCGATCATTTACGTGTGAATGATATTTTGATGATTGGAAAGGAATACCGATCAAAGTTGGTCGGAAATTATCGACCAACGTTGATCGGTCAATTAAATTCAAAAAAAGAAATTGCAAAAAAAACCGATCAAAGTTGGTCAATTTTTTAATTATGTAATTAAAAGATTCACCATCTGGGCATCGAACTAGGGTCTATACTATGGCAGGATACTATTCTACCACTAGACCATTGGTTCATTTTGTTTTAAGATTATTTTTTATTTGATTTATACTCTTTAATTGTGTTTTCGCACGAAATTAACCGACCAAAGTTGGTTGGTTTTTTCAAATGACCGGCTGAATTAACCGACTAATTCTGGTCGATTTTTTTAATATTCATTTTTATTTATTTTAATTGAGAGAAAAATAAATTTCGCGGGACTTAAAATAGTTTCCCGTATTTTACGCCAAAAAAAAGCCGACCAATTTTGACCGATTTTTTGACAGACCAAAATTGGTCGGTTTTTGCCAAATTTCTAAGTAGTGTACATTAACAGGAAGGGGAGAAAAGCACCGATAACGTGGAAATGACCAAAACTCTTCAACAGGAATTAGTAAGTAGTGAACCTACTTGAGATTTGAACTGAGACATCAATACTTAAAATACGCTTCGATTTCAAATCCACTTATTCTTTTCATAAGCTGAAGATTAAGCATCCAGTTTTGCGGGGTGGGTGGGGGGGGGCTAGAGAAAATTAGTATTAGTGACAACTAATGCAAATATGAAGTGGTTAGTTAGAAAGGTAGAGAGTCTGAAGATAGGTGCAATTTGGAAGAGAAGACAAATAAAAAAGGACAAAAGTAGGCAAAAGTAGACTTAATAACAAAAACAAAGTCAATGACGTACTAAGCCAAGTTTTAAAAGAAATCAAATTGACATCCTTTAACTATTAGAGGCATTTGTAAGGAAACCGACAGTCCTAATACTTTCATGCACAGTTAGATTCGGCCTTAATTGATTATACTAAGCACTTCTGCTATAAGTATTCTGGATTGGTTATGCAATATATTACGCTATTTTATGACTAATCTAGTAAAGACATTGCAACACTGAGATCTTACATATTGAAAAGGGTTTACCCTAAAAATACAGATAACAATTGAATTTATACGCGGTTTTAAGAATACGTGATATAACTTGATACAAATTAAAAAATAGATTAATATTGAAATTGATAATAAGAAAATAAATGCAAACCACACAAATTGAACAGCCTTGGCCTTTGAGTTCGATCACCCTCGAACCAAGAAATGCCTCAATTGATTTAAGAACAGAATAACAAGATGATAAGAGTTAGAAAGAATAGTGTATCGCTTTTTTTGCTGTGTATTGCAATGTGTGATACAAATGATCAACCCCCCTTTTATATAGTAGGGGTGTCCAACTCTTGATACAATTATATACAAGGTAAAAAATCTAATGATTTGCTAATTAACTGGCCTCTCCTTGATATGTGCCGAGATTTCTGCCGAGATTTCTACCGTGATCTTCAATTGATCGCGGTTTCGGCCTTCTGTTATTCGGCTCGACAGATTTCCTTCGATCTTGTTCGGTCCTGGGTCACGAGCTCGACGATGTAACTTTGCACCTCGGTTCGATATAACCCGAGATCGAGTTTTAACCTATCACGTTTCAGTCTCGATTGGTCACACAATAGATGAACCCGATTTCGACCGCATGCAGATAGTCCCCTCGTGTTTCAAAGAGAAGCTGAAGAGAAACGATAAGAACTTTCAAACACCGCTTCGATAGATCATGACGTAAGCGACAAAAGGTTACTAAACGTCCCCTCAGTCCAGTTACCAAGGCATTAAATGCGTGTCAGTTGTTGGTCGACCACTACAAGTTTTGAAACGTCATCAGCAAACTATAAATATCCCAACTTTCATTCATTAAAACTTTATTTTCAAAGCTTCTTCTATTATTGTTTCAAAAATCTCTTCACTCTCCAACCTTTGTACCCAGATTTCTTGAACCCTTTACAAACCACTAAGCGTACCTTCTTAATTTCCTCTTCTTCATCTCTGCTCTAAAATGGCGAAAGCTTTTAAGACTATCCCACAAAAAGGGGTTGTTTCTTCATCACGACCTGCCGGCAACGGGACTGTGGAGAAACCACTCCCTGAAGAGTTCGTTCCCGAAGGGTGCTCGACCTTTGCTGATTTCAAGGTCGAAACAATCCTCGGTATCGAGTTGTTACGAGCCGATCTCAAGGTATATATATTCTATCACCAATGATCTCCTCTCCAAGGTCAAAGAGGATTGCAACTGGGCTTATAAGCATGTGGTGGTGCCTTCGCCCCGGGAAGGAATTACTACCCACGTGGAGGGTTTTTAAAGGGTTTACACTTACCCCTTCACGTTGGGTCCCTTAGACCCGATCATTATCGCCTTCTGCAAGAGGTACGAGGTGACACTCGGTCAAATCTATCCCTCCTTCTGGAGGATAGTGATTCTTCTCCATTTTTTCGTAAACAAAATCGAGGCGTGTCCCTTCACCCTTGATCATCTTATGCCCTTTACAGCCCCCGACTCTATCGAGGGAGATTAATCAAAGTTGCTCGTCGAGCCAGTAGGGCCTTGTTCTCGAGCATAGATGAGGATCGGGACCGAAGCTGGATGGGCCGATTCGTTGGAGTGAGGACCGCGGACTTGATCCCTGCCGAGGACATGCCATTTCCCGAGAAATTGAACATGAAGCGTAAGTATAACTTCGCCTTAAAGATTTTATTTATTGTTTCTCCCCTTCCCTCCCTTATTATCGGTGTGTTTGTGGTGCAGTTGTGTCTCGAATGCCGGATGCAGTTCCTCGACTCAAGCAGTGGGTCAAGGACCTCGTGTCATAAAGACCGTATTCCGAGCGCGCATGGTGCGAACTGTTGAAGGGTCGGTGGGAGGCCCGTAATCATGATAAGTTTTCTTTTTTGATTTAATAATGTCTGATTTTCTCCTTGCGTTGTTGAATTCTTATCAGTTCTGTTTTCTTTTGTAGGTCTCCCCAAAGATGTTGTTATGAGGACACCATCGGTTTTGAGGGTGTGCCACTCGAGCCCCTTACTCCGAGGCAGGGTGATGAGAAGAAAAGGAAGAGGGCCCCGAGTTCTCCGAACTCGGAAAAGAAAAACCAAAGAGAAGGCTGGCACGCAAACCCAAGGGAAGCTCTGGCGCTCTACCCTCGGACTCAGTCCACTGGCTAAGGGATGAGTCCGAAGAAGAAGAATAAGAAGATAAATCGAAGCTGGTGGCCCGCGTGCGGGCAAGTGTCATGATACAAGAGGCCTATGAACCGACGGGTGCTAAAGTTGAACCCTCTCGAATTGGGGAGGTCGATGAGAGGGCTTTAGCCGAAGCTCCTGAACTATAAGGGGGTGAGGCCACTCCGCCCCAAGCTAGGGGGGTCGAAAAGGAGACCGAGGCTGATAGTCCTCGAGCATAAGAAAGTGCCCCAAAAGATGCGCTTGGGGCGATTGACATTACCGGGTCTCGTCAGTTCTCAAATGCCATGATCCATGAGGTCGGTATGCTAGAAGCTCGTTTTTATAAGGGTCCTCAGGGGGCAACATATATCCACAACTTCTTAGATGGGTTAGAGTCTACTACCTCAGAGGACGTCACTGGGCTCAGAGACTTGTCGGTGCCAAAGAAGGTACCATCGTCGAAATCCAGTGGGTCTTCCTCGAGCCAAAGCTAGTGGGTCGGTTCCTGGCCTCGAGACCCTTCCATTACAAAGTAATTTCCTCGCTAAAGTCAACACCCGAGGGTAATGCTCCCCAGTATTCGAGGTTGATTGTAGAGGAACCTCGGATACTGTAAACGCGATCTTCAACACTGATTCGTGATCGGCCTTTGATTCTAAGTTAGCACGATCCACTGTTGCCTCGTTAAAAACCTTGTCGGGAAACCCATTTGGGACAAAACCGATCTAAGGAAAAAATAGTGCAACGCGTGCTTTCAGACCTAAAACTTCGTGTTGCTTCTTATCGATTACCCAAAAATGCTAGTCAAAAATAAAAGAAACGAATGGGGTTGTACCTTAGCAGTAATATCGCTTTAGGTGAGTTATATTCCAATTACTCGATAGTTGTTCTCCGTCGATCATTCCGAGCTTATAGGATCCTTTCTCGGTGCCCTCGAGAATCTAGTACGGTCCTTCCCAGTTCGGACCCAACTTCCCTTCATTCGAATTCCGGGTGTTTAATGTGACCTTCCTTAGTACTAAGTCCCCGACATTGAAGTATCGAAGTTTGGCCCTTCGATTGCAATACCTCTCAATTCGTTGCTTTTGGGCGGCCAAGTCAAGGGCCGCTTCGCGCCTTTCATCCAATAGCTCCGGGCTCTTATTCATGGCCTTGTCATTTGATTCCTTTGTTGCATATCAGAATCTGATACTTGGATCCCCGACTTCGACCGACATTAAAGCTTCGATGCCATAAACTAATAAGAACGGGGTAGCCCCGGTGCTGGACTTTGAGGTTGTGCGATATGCCCAAAGAACTTCAGGCAAGATCTTCTTTCCATTTTCCTTTGACGTCAGTCAACCTTTTCTTAAGGTTTTGGATTATGATTTTGTTGGTTGATTCGGCTTGTCCGTACCCCCTAGGGTGATAAGGTGTCGATAAGATTCTTTTGATCTTATGATCTTTGAGTAACTTGGTCACTTTGTTGCCGATAAATTGTTTCCCGTTGTCACATACAATTTCAGATGCCATCCCGAATCGACATATAATGTGGTCCTAAATGAAGTCGATGACTTCCTTCTCCCTAACCTTCTCGTACGCCTGGGCCTCAACCCACTTAGAAAAAATAGTCAGTCATAAATAAGATAAATTGAGCTTTACCTGGTGCCCATGGAAGAGGGCCAACAATATCCATTCCCCACTTCATGAATGGCCATGGTGACAAGACTGAATGTAATATCTCCCCGGGTTGGTGAATCATCAGAGCTTGTCTTTGGCATTTGTCACATTTTTTGTACGAACTCCTTCGCATCTTTTTCCATATCGATCCAGTAATATCCGCCTCTCCTTTCGCACCAATGATTCGGCGCCTGATTGGTTTCCGCAAGTGCCCTCGTGGACTTCCCTCAGAACGTACTCGGTATCTCCTGGTCCCAGACATATTTCTAGCGGGCCATCGGACATTCTTCTGAACAAGGTTCCGTCCTCGAATAAGATGAATTGGGCTGCCTTTGTGCGCAGGGCCCTCGATTCTTTTGGATCTGAGGGTAATTTCCCGGTCTTCAAATACTCTACGTATTTATTTCTCCAATACCAACTTAGGCTTTTGGAGTTAATTTCAGCGTAACCTTCTTCTACTACTGATCTCATGAGTTGTATGATTGCGCACCGAGTTGAGCTTGTTGTCCTCGATCGAAGAGCCTAAGTTTGCAAGTGTATCGGTCTCATTATTTTGTTCTCGAGGTACGTGCTGCAAAGTCCACTCTTTGAATCGATGTAATTTTACCTGCAGCTTATCCAGGTATCTTTGCATCCATTCTTCTCTGACTTTGAATGTTCCGTTAACTTGATTTACCATAAGGAGGGAGTCGTATTTAGCTTCGGTCACCTCAGCCCCAAGCTTTTGGCCAGTTCAAGACCTGCAATCATGGCCTCATATTCGGCCTCGTTGTTACTCAATTTCACAGTTCTAATGGATTATCTAACTATATCACATGTGGGTGGCTTCAGTACAATGCCAAGTCTAGACCTCTTTGTGTTTGATGCATCATCCGTAAAGATGGTCTAGATTCCCGAAGACGTCCTCGAGTTTACCAACAAATCTCTTTTGGACTCGGGTATTAGGGTCGACATGAAGTCAGCCACGAAATCTGCCAAATTTGAGACTTAATGGCTGTCCGGGGTCGATATTCAATATCGGACCAACTGATTTCTTTGGCCCATTTGGCCAATCATCCTGAGAGTTCGGGTTTATGCATTATATTTCACAATGGGTAAGTTTTCACAACACATACTGGGTGGCACTGAAAGTACGGTTTCAGTTTCCTAGAGGCGCTTGGCAAAGCGAGCGCCAATTTTTCTAGCTGAGGATATCTAGTTTCGGCCTCACCTAAGGTCCGGCTAACATAATAAATCGGAAATTGTGTACCTTGTTCTTACCGAACTAAGACTCCACTTACGGCTATCTCTAATACTGCCAAATATAAGTATAGTTGTTCGTCAACCCTTGGTGTGTGAAGCAGTGGCGGGCTCGATAAATATCGCTTAAGTTCTTCCAATGCTCGTTGGAATTTCGGGGTCCATGTGAAGTTGTTTTTCTTCTTCAGCAACAAGAAAAATCGATGACTCTTATTGGAAGACCTCGAGATAAATCTCCCAAGGGCGGCTATGCGCCCGGTTAGCCTTTGCACGTCGTTTAGGTTGTCCACTACCGTGATATCCTCGATAACTTTAATCTTGTCGGGGTTGATCTCGATTCCTCGGTTGGATACCATGAACCCAAGAAATTTACCTCATCTGACTTTGAACGCGTATTTTTCCGGATTCAGATTCATGTTGTACCTCTTCAATATACTGAAGCTTCCTGCAAATGCTTTAAATGGTCCTCCGCTCACAAGAACTTAACTAACATATCATCAATGTAAACTTCCATATATTTCCCTATTTGTTCTTTGAATACCCGATTTACTAGGCGTTGGTATGTGGCACCGGCATTTTTTAATCCAAACGGCATTATGTTATAACCGTATGTGCCATACTTAGTGATGAAGGAGGTCTTTTCTTGATCATCCAGGTTCATTCGTATTTGGTTTTACCCGGAGTAGGCATCGAGAAAACTGAGGATCTCGTGGTTGGCCGTGGCATCGATCATGCGATCGATGTTAGGCAAAGGGAAAGAGTCATTGGGGCATGCTTTATTTAAATCCTGATAATCCACACACATTCTCAGTTTGTTCTCTTTTCTAGGGACTACTACGTTTGCTAGCCATTCTGCGTATTTGACTTCCCGGATGGACCCTATTTTATGGTGTTTAGTTACCTCGTCCTTGATGAAAGCATGCTTGATCTCGTACTGGTGTCTCCTTTTCTTCTTGACCGTTGATTTGGTAGCATCGGAATTATCAAGGACTATGAAGGATCGAGGTACCCCGTAATCATCGTCTTTGTCAGTTCCCTGCTTGTCCAGTTGGGTCGAGGCCGGCATCGGTGATTGCTATTTGGCTTCCTGTTTTGCTTTCGAATCTGGCTCCTTTGTCTATGAGAGTTTTGATTAGAATTACTTCATCGACGGCAAAAATTTCCTTTGCGGCGGGTTGCTCCACATAGATCATTTTAATTCCCTCTGGTATCGGGAATATTAACACCTGGTGAAGGGTCGAGGGAAAAACCCTCATGTTGTGGATCCATGGTCTCCCGAATAGGGCGTTATACCTCATGTCCCCTTCGATCACATAAAACTTGGTTTCCTGTATGGTTCCGGCTACATTTACCGGCAATTTTATTTCTCCCTTAGTAGTTTCACAAGCCATGTTGAACCCATTTATCACTCGGGTTGCAGGCTCGATTTGGTACTATAAGACGAGTTGTTCCACGACCCTTGATCAAATGATGTTGGCCGAGCTACCTGGATCAATTAACACACGTTTAACTTGAGTTTTATTCACGAGTACATATATTACCAGTGCATCATTGTGGGGTTTCATGATTCCTTCTTTATCCTCATCGTTGAAAGATAAAGTTCCTTTTGGTATGTAATCTCGAGTACAATTCTCCCTTGTGATTGATACTTTGGTGCGCTTTAACATCGGACCTTGAGGAACATCGACCCCTCTGATGATCATATGAATGACGTGTTGAGGTTTCTCTTGCTCATTTTAATTATTGGAATCCCTGTTTCTGAAATGATTCTTGGCTCGGTAGCTAAGAAATTCTCGAAGGTGCCCGTTGTTGAATAACCGGGCTACTTCTTCTCTCAATTGTCGACAATCTTCCGTTTTATGGCCATGGGTGCCATGATATTTTCACATTTGGTTGGGATCTCTTTGGGATGGATCAGTTTGCAAAGTCCGAGGCCATTTGGTATCTTTGATGCGTCCGATAGCCGATATGATGGCACCTGCATCAAGATTAAAGTTTTATTCTGACAATCGTGGTGCTTCTTTAGGTCTGATAGGCATATCGAAGTCGTTCTTGCTCATGAGCCTTCAAGAGCTCTAGCCTTAATCACTTCTCATTTCATTTCGTACAGAATTTCTCCCAGATCCTCTGCTCCTACGATCTCTATTATATGGCCGGTATCGATCTTTGTTCAACCTCGATTTTCGGTCAATATCGCTCTTAATTCTATCGACGGGTCTGATAGGATAAACTGAACCGGAAGGAGCCCCAAGTTGATTGATATCGATTATGCACATCGGCCCAAGTAACAGTTGGGTATTCTATTAGATTCTGTTTCAATTTCTGTGAAGCCATCGAGTCTCGAACATTGAGTACTTGGGTGAAAGCTTGAACAGCCCAATCATCAGCGACCGGTGGCAGGTTCATTCTTTCCATTTGAAATCGAGATACGAATTCTCTGAGCATTTTGTTGTCCTTCTGCCTTACCTTGAAAAGGTCCGACTTCCTAGTTTCAACCTTGATGGCCCCGGCGTGTGCCTTTACGAAAGAATCTGCAAGCATAGTAAATGAGTCAATAGAATTAGGTGGTAAATTGTGGTACCATATCATAACCCCCTTTGACAGGGTCTCTCCAAATTTCCTTTGTAATAAAGATTCGATCTCTTCATCCTTAGATCATTCCCTTTGATAGCACATGTGTAGATGGTGACATGCTCATTCGGATCAGTTGTTCCATTGTATTTAGGAATCTCGGGCATACGGAACTTCTTGGGGATCGGCTTGGGAGTTGTGCATGGGGGGAAAGGTTTTTGCATGAATTTTTTGGAGTCCTGACCCTTCAATATTGGCGATGCCCCCGAGATTTGATAGACCCCGGAGTTGTAAGTTTCCACCTTCTTGTCGTTTGGATCAATCTACTTTTCCCCCGACTCAAGTCGTTTTGTTAGTTTTTCGAGCATCTTTATGATTGCAGGATCGATACCCGATTCTTTATCATTCAATTTCCTTGAAGCCGATTCGACCTTGTGGAGAACTTCCTGGGATGGCTCGGGCTCGATCCTGCTCTGTAGGTGATTCTGGTTTTGGAGCTAGGCTATCGCTGCATGTTGAGCCTACAATATTTCGGAGATCACCCGCAGGCTAATCCTGCCTTCTTCGCCGCCATGTGTTCTTTGAGCGGCTGATCGAACATCCCTACGGATGCTTCCCTTAGGATCTATGGCCAAATTTGTGTTGATGTCTACATGTGCGCTGACGTCAATTGGATCTACAGCCGGAACTTTATCGAAACCGACTCGGGGTATGTCGTTCCCTGGTGCTATGTTATCATTCTCATCGTGGTGGCCGAAATCATTTTCAACGTGGAGGGGTGCCAACTGAGAGTTCGACGTTTTTTCCTAGAATCAAAGATACTTCAAAGAACAAGTGCAAAATAATGTGTGTTATGAAAGTTCGTACAAAGTAACCACTATTATCCTTAGCCCAACGGTAGGCGCCATACTATTTACCCTTAAAAACGGATAACAATTGAATTTATACATGATATAAATTGATACAAATTAAGAAAACAGATTAATAGTGAAATTGAAAATTAGAGAATAAATGCAAACCACACAAATTGACAGCCTTGGCCTTTGAGTTCGATCACCCTCAAACCAAGAAATGCCTCAACTGATGTAAGAACAGAATAACAAGATGATAAGAGCTAGAAATAATAGTGTATCGCTTTTTTGCTGTGTATTACAATATGTGCTACAAATGATCAGACCCCCATTTATATAGTAGGGGTGTTCTACTCTTGATACAATTCTATACAAGGTAAAAAATCTCATGATTTGCTAATTAACCAGCCTCTCCTTGATACGTACCGAGATTTCTGTCGTGATCTTCAATTGATCGCGGATATTTAGGCCTTCTGTTATTCAGCTCGGCAGATTTCCCTCGATTTCGTTTGGTCTCGATCTTGTTCGGTCCCGGTCACGAGCTCAACGATGTAGCTTTTCACCATTTTCATCAGTTTTGAGCTCGGATTTTGGGGATTTTGAGAGGGATTTCGGAGTAATCACTGAGGTAAGTTCCTTGAGCCTATTTACCTTCAGTAATGGTGTTTCCCCATTGATTTTACACCTAGTTGGTGAGTTTTTGAGGTGAGATTTGGCAGATTAGGGCTTGAGAATTGGAGAGTGAATTTTGGGGTTTTGGAGGGGCATATGAGGTCGAATTTTGAAAATTTTGGTATGGTTGGACTCATGAGTGAAAGCACTTTCGGATTTTGTGACTTTCTCCGGGTTTCAGGAAGTGGGATCGAGGGGCGGGTTGAGCCGAATTCAGATTTTAGGCTATATTTTAATAATTTTCTTGTGGAATTGATCCTTTTAGCCTATATTGATTATCTCGTACTGTTTATTGCTAGATTCGGGGCATTTGGAGGCCGATTCGAGAGGCAAGGGCGTTTCAGCATAGGATTTCTGCGCGGTTGAGGTAAGTAACAGTCTTAAATCTGGTTTTGAGGGTATGAAACCC
>ML405096.1:0-28208 GCA_005239525.1 Nicotiana knightiana | reverse complement strand
CAAAATTTTTTTTTTTTTTTTTTTTTGGATAGTTAAGTAATATCCCTTGGTTTTTCTTTACCGGTTCTTTTCCAAGGGTGTAACTTGAACCGGGCACTTTAAATTATTATTATTATTTTTAGAATAGTTAGGAAGAAACTGAGTAACTTAGAAATACCTTATGACATGTTCGATGCCGACATATTAGTTATGACATACATTCTGCTTTCCCTTATATTTGGTTTGACATGTGATGCCTGAGTAAAAATAAATAGCCTATTTTGTGACGCCTTAGCTCAGTTGTTTGACTTGTATGCTACATAGTGTAATATTGCTTAATTCTCTCAATTTTGTGTGCTTGCTTGACTTGAGAGTTGAATAAAACCGTTGTGATTGAGTCATGTGCAATGTGTGAGTGAGGTTTAGTGATTTTCTATGCTATCCTGTGTAGTCTAGAACTTGCCCCGTGTGTTAATCGAAGCGAAATTGTAGGTTATGCTAGTCTAGGAGACGACGTAGACATTTTCTTGCTTGATTATGGATGTTCTTGTCACATAAGAATTACATTTCCGTTGCTAGTCCCTTTGAGCCGTTTGACCTTTTCTCTGGTACCCACATTACAAGTCGTACCCCTATTTTGTTCTTAAATCGAGATTTTTGTATCTTTTCCTCCTAAGACATTTAGTCGCTAAAAGAATTAAGGTGAGATATTGGGGATTAACTTTGGAGTGGAGCCATGGAAAGGCCCGTTAGTGCACTAAAAAATGTATTCAAAAGTCACTAGCCATTGAATCTTCATGTATGGAGTGTGTGTAGGAAAGAAAAAAAATAATAGTAAAAGTACGTACAAAAAGATACACACCTCCAATTTTTATTAATTTGTGCTAGTGAAAATATAGAAGTGCTTAATTGAAAAAGGGTTATGTTGAATATGAATTGTGGCAAGAGAATTTGTTGAGAAGAATATGTGTTGAGTTGTGAAGGTAGTGCATTAAAGTGCTTAGGAGGGTTAGTCACTATTCCTAAATATATCCTACCCGTCCCTTAGCCTACATTACAACCTTAAAAGTCCTAATTGATCCTAGATTTGGCTAACTTGAATTAGTGGAGATCTACACTACGGGCAAGCTTATGGTACGACCACGGGATGCATATGAATTCTTTGTGAGAGTGAGGGAATTTGTTCAATTGTGTGATGTCCTTAAATTATGTTCAAAAGCATATTTGAATGTGTGGACTAGTTATATTCAATATTTTGTTGTTGGTGAGGGCACATGATCTGATGAACGATAGGTAATGTTGTAGCTTTCTTGTTGGGTAGGTTCCTGAATTGAGAAGGCTTAGTTGCAAGTTGACTCTTGAGGTTGGGTGGTCGCAATTAGGTTGTTGGTATGATTGATTAAATTATTAGACTTGGGCATGTTTATAGAAGGGAAAGAATGTGAAATTTTGTATGTTCATATTTGAATTGCTGGTATCGATCATAGTTAAGGGTAATGTGTGTGATTGAAAAGTAAAATATTCCTTGATAATGAACTTGGTACGTGTTGAAGGGTAGTAGATTGTCCCATTGCTCGAGGACGAGCAAGAGTCTAAGTGTGGGGTGTTGATGCATGGCTATAATTCATGGTTTAAAGCATTATGTGCCTTACATTTTATGTGCGTTAATGATAAAAATACACGTCGTATGTGCATAATGGAGTCTATTTCATGTGTAGGTGAATTGGAGATGGAAGCCGAGCTAAATGGATGCATAAACGTCAAAAATACGCTCAAGAGTCAAAAAGAGTGAGCCGGGCTATAGTCGGGCGTTTGAGCTGTAAAGCCTGGTCATACCAGGCTATAGCCGGGCGTTTGGGCTATAAATCCTGGTAGGACCAGGCGTTTGGGGGGCGTTAGAGCCCTAACGCCAGGCCTGGCCAGGCTTTATCCAGGCGTTTGGGCCATAAAGCCTGGTCCCTGGTCCGGTCCAATCCGAGTTTTGAAGCTTTTAAGTGTTTCCCGGTTTGAATGGAAGTCTCCTACACGTTTAGGGTTTGTCCCAAAACATATAAATAGACCCAAAAACATAACCCTTCAGGGGATTTGACATGGAGGAACACACACCACGCTTGAAGGAGGCTTCTACCTAGTTTCTCTTCCCTTCTCTTCCTTTAATTTCATAGTTCATTAGTTCTAGAGTTTTGGGTGCTACATGAACGTTGTAGTTTGAAGCTTGAATTATTCTTATTATTTTATCATATTGGTTTATTTATTCAATCTTGCACTTAATTATTTGATTGCTTGATCACCAATTGAATACTATCTACGAATCTAGGATTGAACTCGTGAGAGGGAATTCTAGATTGCATATAAGGTTGGGTAGAGCAAGATCTTAACCCTTCAGAGGGGAAGATTTGTGGTTAGGATAGGAATATACCTAATCGCCTTGCTTGGTTATTATACGGGAATTATTAATGCGTTCTTGTTAATCCTGATTCCATAGGAATATAGGCGTTAGGTTAGCTTGAATAGGCGAGTTGTACTTCGGGAGAAGGCTACGAGCAATATTAACCTCGTCAATCAATAAACCAGATAAATTAATTAGACGATTTAAGTGGAAAACTCAACAGGATTGTTTGCTAACCCATAGCTCTAGAATATCGGCTCTTATTGAATTCGTGTCTAATTTCACCAATTTGTTTCCTTAATCTCATAGTTTACTATTCTAGATTAATTTTAGTTAAATATTCATACTTTAGTATTCGCTTAATAGATTAATTGTTTGGGTTTAATTTAGTTGATAGTTAATCACAAGTCCTTGTGGGTGCGATATCTGGACTTACAATCCTATATTACTTGTCGACCACGTATACTTGCGTGTGCGTTTGGGATTAACAATCGTATTTGGATTTTGTGAGGGATATCAGTGTTCAGACTCCCACTATTGATTTTGTTCCTGTGGTGCGTGATTTTCCGTACGTGTTTCCTGCTGACCTGCCAGGCATGCCACCGGACAGGGATATTGATTTTGGTATCGATTTGGTGCCGGGCACTCAGCCTATTTCTATTCCACCGTATCGTATGGCACCAACATAGTTAAAGGAATTGAACGAGCAGCTTCAGGAACTCTTAGATAAGGGGTTCATTCGGCCGAGTGTGTTGCCTTGGGGTGCACCGTGCTATTTGTAAAGAAGAAAGATGGTTCCATGAGGATGTGTTTTGACTACAGGCAGTTGAACAAGGTCACAGTCAAGAATAAGTATCCCTTTCCTCGTATTAATGATTTGTTTGACCAACTTCAGGGAGCCAGAGTGTTCTCTAAGATTGATTTGAGAT
This sequence comes from Nicotiana knightiana, assembly GCA_005239525.1. Lineage (NCBI taxonomy): Eukaryota > Viridiplantae > Streptophyta > Magnoliopsida > Solanales > Solanaceae > Nicotiana > Nicotiana knightiana. The sequence goes on along the minus strand of ML405096.1, from coordinate 24,911 downwards.
CCGGGTATCATCAGTTGAAGATTCGGGATTCTGATATTCCCAAGATAGCTTTCAGGACTCGTTATGGTCACTATGAGTTTATGGTGATGTCTTTTGGGCAGACCAATTCCCCAACAACTTTCATGCATTTGATGAACAGCGTGTTTCAGCCGTACTTGGATTCTTTTGTCATCGTGTTCATTGATGACATCCTGGTATATTCTTGTAGCCAGGAGGAGCACGCTCAACATTTGAGAGTGGTTTTACAGAGATTGAGGAAGGAGAAGCTTTATGCAAACTTCTCCAAGTGTGAGTTTTGGCTTGGCTCAGTAGTTTTCTTGGGGTACGTGGTGTCCAGTGGAGTTGAGCACAAAGTGGTGAAAAATGCACAAAACCTCCAGTGATTCCGCACCTGCGGACTTTGGGCTGCTGGTGCGACCTCACACTTGCGGAGAATGGAACGCACCTGCTAAGAAGAGCTAAACTGTATAAAAGCCGCACCTGCGAAGTAGTTCACGCACCTGCGGAACCGCAGGTGCGACGTTTCATCCGCATCTACGGAGATTGCTCAAGATACCCAGACTCGCACCTGCGATGGTGAGTCCGCTTTTGCGGAGCCGCACCTGCGAGGAATCTTCCGCAGGTGCGGTCAACGGGCATCAGGACTGGACAGAATGGTAAAATCACATTTTGTTATTCCCAACTCACATATACTCGACCTAGCATATCTTTTGGCATATCTTTGGACATTGTAAAATATATTTTGAGTCTTGGAGACTAAAGAAGAACAAGTCTTGAAGCTATGCATACACACTTGGGTTTTGAAGATTTCAAGCTTGTGGTTAAGGATTTCTTACCCATTTATGTTTATTTCTTCATTTACTTTCTTTGTATTGAATATTTAAGTGTGTAGTATTTATTTCCAACACTAATTCTTTTTTATGGAAATATTCATGATTAAAGTGTGGATTAAATACCTTGTTGTGCTTATGTATTGAATGGTTTTTCATCTTTTATGAAGTGAGTTATTATTTTTTAATTATTCTTGTTCTTTAATGTTTCCAAAGGGATTAGCTAACCCTAGGACTCGCCCATTAACTTCGAATTAATTTTGGAAAAGATAATTTGGGGTTGGAAAAGATTAATTAACAAGAACTTGAGGTTTTAACCCTCATTTTATAGATTCTACATAGGAATAGGATTGAACTACTTGTAGCCATATCCGGGTGTGCTTAATTTCTTGATTGGGTTAGGAACAATTCAATTAGGAAGTCTTATTAGTCTTTGGAAAAAGCTAATTTAGAATTATTATCCGTGGCTAATTAACATAAACTCGCTCATATTTGTAAAATCGTGAAATACATTGGATCATTACTTGAGTGTAATTCCCGATGCATTCATACTTGTTGCCACTGATCATTTTACTTTCTTTCTAGGTTAGTTTATATTTTTGCATTTAGTTATAAACATTTTCAAAATCAAAATCTATTTGTTTGGCATTGTGCGACAAGTGATAATTCTCTTACATTCCTAATTGCCTCCATATTATTCTTTGTGGGATTCGACCCAACCTTGTTGGGTTACTATATTTGACATCGACTGCTTACACTATTTTAAGGTGTAATTTGAGCGTATCAAATTTTGGCGCCGTTGCCGGGGAACAATTGGCGTAATTTAGGTTGTTTGAGAAATAAGCATAAGTACTTTGATCCAAACTTGTGAATTTTTGTGTAATTATTTTTCTTGCTTATTTTCTTAATTTTTGATATTAAAAAAATGGCATCATACAACGAAAATTGGTCGGATGGTAGTTGTTCATACTTCGATGACCCTTGTCCTTATTGTGGAGGACCACACTCGTGGCAAAATTGTTTGAATTCTCCCGGGGATAGATTGTGTGCACAATCTCAAACCCATGAGTGGAGTATTTTTGATAGGTGTGGTTGCCAAAATGGTCATTGGTATGATTGTGTATATTTGTCTGTCCCTTCCTCAAGCCCCCACTATGACGATTCTACTTTTTGTGATGGAAATTTTAGGGGTGAAGAAGTGGAGGGAAGTGAGCATGGTAGAAATGGTGCGTTCAAGCTCATGTTGGAGTGACTACTTGAAGAAGGAAACCATGAGCAAAATGCCTTGGAAGAACTTTTGGAGACTAGTCTCCAAAATGATTTGGCACTTGAAAGGTTGCACTCACAAATGGATGCTATGATTGAAGCTTCAAGGGTTCAAAAAGCCTTGGAGGTGAGTGATAGCCAAGAACCTTCCTTAGAGGTTGAAGTTGAAAATTCTTCCTTGGTACTTGAACAAAACCAAGAAGAACTCTCAAATGCTCAAAATGAGAGGATGATGCTCATGTTGGAGGCCATTCTTGAAAATGAGGAAAAGAATAACTTTGCACTCGAGGAATTGAAACATGATGTGACTCAAAATGAAGAGCACATCCGCACTTTGGAAGATCAAATGCAAGCATTGATGGAGGCTCATTATGCCTCTCAAGTTGAGAGTGTGGATGGAAGCCAAGAAGAGTCCAATTCCGAGGGTGAGAGTGAGCCTTACTTTGAGGAATCAAGACTTGAACATCCTCCAACCGACTCCATGAGTGTTTGTGATGCCGAAAAAAATATGGAACTAGAGTCAATCGGGGTGATGAAAAATAGTGTTGAAATTGACTCTAGTCCGGGGAAAAAGAGGATGTCAAAATCCGAAAAAATGGAAGTTGAACTACACGAATCCAAGGCACATTCCAAGAATTTTTCAACATTGGAATTGTGTGGTAAAATGGAAGTTGAACTACACGAATCGATGAAGTTTTGCGAGGAGCAAAAATTCATACCATACATCTTACAATTTGAGGAAACAAGAAAGCAAAATGACATTCCTCACATGAGAGCCAAAAAGTGCAAAATGAAGAATTTAAGGGTATGCTCGGTCATCTACTTACCACCCCCGCCGCCCGTGGTCACAAGCTTGATTCCAAGCTATATGCTCAATTCATATCATCTAAGTGGCGATAAAAGTGGTAAAGTGATTTTTGTCGTGCCACGACGTTAAATCCGGCGCTTGGTGGGAAGCAACCCATCGTCTTTCAAACTTTTTGGTCGTTTTTGAAATTTTCTTTTGTAGAATAGCTTATTATATTTTTTCTAACCAATCTGCCAAGTTTCAAGATTTTTGGAGTTGATTTGAGCAGTTTGGGGAGACCGGGTAGCCAAATACATTGCAAAACGAAGCAACAAAAATGCTGGGCAACACATTGACCAACTCTGCGATGATACCTGTGCAAGATGCGATCGCAGAGTTACACATTTGAGCCAAAATGCGATCGCACAATGTACAGAAAGTGAATGCTGATCCCAGGGATTCCGCACCTGCGGTCAAAGCAACTGCCGGTGCGACTTCGCAGCAGCGAATCCCCATGCGCAGGTGCGACTTTATCCGTAGGAGCGATTGCCTTCACGCACGTGCGCATTCGTAGGTGCGGTTACTTCTTCACATGTGCGACAATCGTGCAAGTGAAATCCCTAGAATTCACTTCATCAGGTAATTTCATCCCAACTTATCTCCCAAGCGCCTAAAACCCCCATCGCTCAAGAATTCCAAAACACTGTCCCTCTCTCCCGTAATTCTCCATTGCATTCACAAGACCCAAGTATTCTCAACTCCTCACTCCCTTCTTCCCCTCTATGTTTCTCTATTCGTTTTCTCAGGCCTTCACTGGCCAGTTCTTGTTTGTTATACACCGTATATATTTTGTTTTTATTTTATTTTGTTTCCCTTCTGATTTAGGGTAATAGTAGGGTGAGGATTTGGTTGAGAGTAGATTAGTGTGTGCCGGACTCAGTGAACCAACATTTTGAGGGGAAACTGAGTACCCAAAAATTTTATGAAAAAGAAACGATTCTCCACTGCCTGCAACATGTTTGATAAATGGTCCAAAAGAAAATTTTGAGCGAGGTACCAAAGATTCAGTGTTAACGAAGTTAGAACTCAATTTGGTACACTAATCTAGAAGTATTGAGTACAGATTAGTGTTCAAAACCATGCCCCAAATAGAAAAATAGTCAAAAAGTTTCTGGGCACTAAACCCTTGGGCAAAATTCGCAGGCGCGAAAAATCTTCCGCAGATGCGGCCTGGCACCTGCGAGTCATTCTTCGCAAGTGCGACTTCTGGTCCAGTGAGCAAAGTCCGCAGGTGCGCTTATTTCTTCGCAGATGCGCAACCACACCTATGGCTGAAGTTCCGTAGGTGCGAAAACTGGCAAATTCCAGCAATTCCAGTGAGCTTGCATCAGGGGATTCCCGGACCTGTTCAACCTGGTTCTTTGACCTAATTACAGCGTTTTAACTTGCTTAACAAGGTTCTACTGCCTGACTAACTTTGTTTTAATTTTTTGAAGGTACTTTGAGATTTAGATGGATCCAAACATGACGGGAAATCCCTATTTGAGTCACAAAATTGAAGAAAATGTTGAGGAAAACTTTGATACTTCCAAATTCTTATCTGCTGCATGCTAGAGCCGGTATTATGATGATCTCCTCACAAAAAACTAATACTTGAGAAAGGGATTTCCATGGACAAATTGATGGAGCTTTTTCCTGATTTCTATGGCCGGCTAGTTGCAAGCGGCTGGACCTGCTTCGCTCCCGATCCATGCAAGGATAATGAAGAGTGGGTGAGAGAATTCTATGCCAACTTGAGGCGGACTCACTTCCAGAATCATGAAATCACCATACGGGAAAGACCGTGAAATTTGGTGCTGAAGAGATAAATGATTTCCATGGGCTCCCCAATCATCCGCTCGAGCCTGTGCAAGAAAAAGACACATGTGAAACTGGTGGTTGGCTAGTTACTAAGCTGTGTCCTCCGGGTCATGAGGGGCATCAAGTATGGTGATTTTAATGCTGAATCAAAGATGTGGCTCTATATCATCGCAAGCAGAGTATCCTCCTCGGGGAATGTGTCTGATGTCCCATATGCCAGGGCTTTGATGATTGCTTGTATCCTGGATGACATCCCTGTGAATGTCGGCTACTACATTGTGCGGGAGCTAAAGGAATACGTGCTTCAGAGTGGCACATCTATGATGTTTCCTTCATTGATTACAGAGCTATGCCGGCGTGCACAAGTTGATGAACGGGAGGGAGATCATTGATACCGGCAGACAAGCCATTCCACCCACTTAGAGTGACAGGTGCAGGTAGTGTGCTGAAAAGTAAAAAAAGGAAGGTCACCACCACTACTGCAGAAGCCGGATCCTCCTCACAGACTGCCCAACTGAGGGACCTTTTGGGGAGATGAACTCCTAGCTTGCATCCATTCGGGAGTTAGTGTCACAACTCCCTAGTGGGCCCTCACACTCCCAACCCCCGCCCGACTATTTCTCCAGAGCTGAGATGCAGACTTACTTCGATATGCAGGCTAAGATGGAAGCATCTGTTGCCCAACTCGATTCCTCCTATACCAGCTTGGCCAAGGCGCATGTCGACCTCAAGTCATCTTTTGACAAAGAAAAGGAGAAGAACAAAAAGAAGGGCAAATTCATGATAAAAATGTGGAGAGGGATTAAAGCGATCTTTAAATGGGGACAACCGAGCAGGCGGATACCAGTTCAGGATGATGAGGATAGCGATGAGTACTCGTTCGTGATAGATGCTGAGGATGCTGATGGCGAGAGCTCTGAACAACACTGATTAGCCTTTTCTCTTGCAGTCTGCTAGTCTGATGCAGACCTAAGGGAGACCCTCAAACTATTGTTCTTTATTTTTGATATTGTGCAGTGGGGACATTGCAATATATTTAGTTGGGGGTGTCTTTAGGAGCATATTGTATTTGTACTATGACTTTGTGGATGTGCCCTTGCCGGGCTTCTTTATTGTATGGATATTCTGTGCCCTTGCCGGGCTTATTTTGTTATGTCATGTGCTCTTGCTGAGCTTGGTGTGATTAGTTTTTTTTTCTTTCTTTACTTATTTTCTTTAGTAGCTTTTAGTTTGTATTATTTTTTCTTCTTTAGTATTAGTTGATTTTATTTTAGTATTATCTTTAATGGTTTTGTTCTTTTATTTTTATCTCTATGGTAGTGTTTCCTTGGGTTTTTTTTAGGCTACGGTTCTTCCCAAGGAACATTTTTGAAGTGAACCAGGTGACTTTTCCCTATGATAGATGGTATGACAACTTTCTTAAGGGAATTAGTCTTGTTTTGCTAGGATGAGACTTTTGGATTATTTGGTACTAAAGAAATTAGTCTCTTGTATGTGAAATGTGAATTAAGAGTACCCCTCCAAATTTTGGTTTTGAATTAAAACAAGTAAGTTGCATGGTGAAGAATAATTTGTGTGACAAATTTTTGGCTCTTTAGTGACTCTTTGCCCACTAGTTTGCATGATATTGCTCTAGATGCTCTTATTAAGAAGTGAACTTGATCCGTCTTGACTAGTTCATGTGCCATGTGTGTTAGAGTTTGTGTAAATAATTCTTGTGTTTGCTTTATCATCTAGAACTTGCACGGTTAGTCTTTCAATGCTGATGACAATTACGGTTGATTGGGGAAATGACCTTAGGCATTCTTTGTGTTATTGCAAAAACATCTTTTGCCTTTCAAACTTACCATTGCATAAATATTATCACTAGTTACCCTATTTGAGCCTTTAACCTTTTCTTTGGTCACCTCATTACAAACCTTTCCCATTTTGTAAAATAATTCCCTCTTTTGAACCCGTTCCTCCTTGAACATTGAGAATGATGCTAAAAACCTAAGTTGGGGGTGTGGTATCAAGTTAGAAATTGGTAAGGTTGTATATTGAGTGTAGGAACCTATACCTCAAAGTGTTAACATGAAATTATTCAAGCTCCAAAAGAAAAAATAAATAAAAAATAAAAAGGAGAAAAAGAAAAGAAAAAGAAATATTTGTATATATATAAATATGGAGCCTTGGAGAAAATTAGAGAGGTATTTAAAATGGTTCGATGTTGGTAACTAGGAGCCAATGAGGACTATGTGGTTTGAAAAGAAACAAAGGGAAACAAGAAAGAAAAATGTGAGTAGTGTTCAAGGAGGGTGTAGTCACTTGTACCCAAATGTTTATCCGACCCTTCCCTAAGCCTACATTACAAGCTTAAAAAGTCCTAATGGGATCTCCAACAGAATGTTCTTGAAAAGGCGATGAATTAAAATAAGGGCAAGCCTATGGCATGATATGTTGTAACAATTGAAATTCTTTGTGAGAGTGAGTGTCTTTGTGAATTTGTCCCTTGTGTTGTTCTTGTAAATATGATGATTTTGGGACTTTCTTTCTTCTGGGGGCACATGAATTAGGATGGATTGGTGAATTGATATATCCGGAAATGAATGAGTTGAGCATATGTAGTAGAACAGTGCTTTTGAGTCACTCCTTGAGGCTTATTCTTGTCACTTGATTATTTTGAAACCCCCTTTGCACTTCTTGAAGTTTTTTTTATGAGGGAGTTATTCGGGTAAGATGCATACTTGAGCCTAATTATTAGTACCAACCAAATCCATAAGCATAATGCTTAGTGGAGAATGCGATTTATAAATGATAGCAACACAACTTGTGCTTGAAATGGTAGAACCTCATTTATGTTGGTTTTGATTTGCTTGAGGACAAGCAAAAGCTTTACGTTGGGGGTGTTGGTGAGTGGTGATTTTACCACTCATTTTATCCTCTTTTCGTTAGATTTTGCGTCTCTCAATGATAACATGAGGTCGTTTATAGTGTGTATTGCTCGAATTTCAGGGAAATGATGCCATGAAGTGGTTGGTGTTGAATTGGAGTGGAGTTGAGCACAAAGTGGTGAAAAATGCACAAAACCTCCAGTGATTCCGCACCTGCGGACTCTGGGCCGCTGGTGCGACCTCGCACCTGCGGAGAATGGAACGCACCTGCGAAGACGAGCTAAACTGTATAAAAGCCGCACCTGCGAAGTAGTTCACGCACCTGCGAAACCGCAGGTGCGACGTTTCATCCGCATTTGCGGAGATTGCTCAAGATACCCAGACTCGCACCTACGATGGTGAGTCCACTTCTGCGGAGCCGCACCTGCGAGGAATCTTCCGCAGGTGCGGTCAACGGGCATCAGGACTGGACAGAATTGTAAAATCACATTTTCTTATTCCCAACTCACATATACTCGACCTAGAAGATCTTTTGGCATATCTTTGGACATTGTAAAATATATTTTGAGTTTTAGAGACTAAAGAAGAACAAGTCTTGAAGCTAGGGTTTGCATACACACTTAGGTTTTGAAGATTTCAAGCTTGTGGTTAAGGATTTCTTACCCATTTATGTTTATTTATTCATTTCCTTGCTTTGTATTGAATATTTAAGTGTGTAGTATTTATTTCCAACACTAATTCTTGTTTATGGAAATACCCATGATTAAAGTGTGGATTAAATACCTTGTTGTGCTTATGTATTGAATGATTTTTCATCTTTTATGAAGTGAGTTATTGTTTCTTTAATTATCCTTGTTCTTTAATGTTTCCAAAGGGATTAACTAACCCTAGGACTCGCCCATTAACTCCGAATTAATTTTGGAAAAGATAATTTGGGGTTGGGAAAGATTAATTAACAAGAACTTGAGGTTTTAACCCTCTTTTTATAGATTCTACCTAGGAATATGATTGAACTACTTGTAGCCATATCCGGGTGTGCTTAATCTCTTGATTGGGTTAGGAATAGTTCAATTAGGAAGTCTTATTAGTCTTTGGAAAAAGCTAATTTAGAATTATCATCCGTGGCTAATTAACATAAACTCGCTCATATTTGTAAAATCATGAAATACATTGGATCGTTACTTGAGTGTAATTCCCGATGCACTCATACTTGCTGCCACTGATAATTTTACTTGCTTTCTAGGTTAGTTTATATTTTTGCATTTATTTATAAACATTTTCAAAACCAAAATCTATTTGTTTGGCATTGCGCGATAAGTGATAATTCTCTTACAATCCTAATTGCCTCCATATTGTTCTCTGTGGGATTCGACCCCAACCTTGTTGAGTTACTATATTTTACATCGATCGCTTACACTATTTTAAGGTGTAATTTGAGAATATCAAGGGTATTCAGGTTGATCCGAAGAAGATAGAGGCGGTGCAGAGTTGACCCAAACCGTCCTCGGCTTTAGAGATTAGGAGCTTCCTTGGTTTGGCGGGATATTACCGTCGCTTTGTGGGGGGGGGGGGTTTCTTCTATTTCTTCTCCCTTGACAAAATTAACCTAGAAGGGTGCTCTGTTCAGGTGGTCAGACGAGTGTGAGGAGAGCTTTCAGAATCTCAAGACTGCATTGACCTCGGTTCCAATGTTAGTATTACCATCAGCTTCAGGTTCTTATACCATATATTGTGATGTCTCAAGGATAGGCATCAATTTTGTTTTGATGCAGGAGGGTAGGGTGATTGCCTACACCTCGCTCCAGTTGAAGACTCATGAGAAGAATTACCCAGTGCACGATCTCAAGTTAGCAACCATTGTTCACGCCTTGAAGATTTGGCGTCATTATTTGTATGGGGTGCATTATGAGGTTTTCACTAATCACTGTAGTCTGCAACATCTGTTTAAGCAGAAGGATATGATTTTGCATTATAGGAGATGGTTGGAGCTTCTCAAGGACTATGATATCACTATTCTATACCATTCGGGGAAGGACAACGTAGTGGCCAATGCCTTGAGTCGCAGAGCAGAGAGTTTGGGGAGTCTAGCATATCTTCCAATAGCAGAGATACCATTAGCACTTGATGTTCAGGCCTTAGCAGGCCAGTTAGTGAGATTGGATCTATCAGAGCCCAGTCAGGTATTAGCTTATGTAGCTTCCAGGTCTTCTCTTTATGACCGGGTCAGAGAGCGCCAGTATGATGACCCACACTTGCTCGTTCTTCAGGACAGGGTTCGACAAGGTAATGCCAGGGATGTATTTATTGGTGATGATGGGGTTATGAGGATGCATGGTCAGATTTGTGTGCCCATTGTGGATGGGCTTCGAGAGTTGATTCTAGTAGAGGCCCATAGCTCGCGGTATTCCATCCATCCGAGTGCCGCGAAGATGTATCAGGATTTGAGACAACACTATTGGTGGAGGCGAATGAAGAAGGATATTGTTGAGTTTGTAGCTTGGTGTCTCAACTGTCAGCATGTCAAGTATGAGCACCAGAGGCCAGATAGGTTGATCAGAGGTTGGATATTCCGAAGTGGAAGTGAGATCGGATCACCATGTACTTTGTAGTTGGGATCCCACGGACTTCGAGGAGGTTCGATGCTATATGGGTCATCTGGATTAGTTGACCAAGTCCGCACACTTCATTCATGTTGGTACTACTTATTCTTCGGAGCGGTTAATTGAGATTTATACCAGGGAGATTGTCTGGTTGCATGGTGTTCCAGTTTCTATCATTTCTGACAGAGGAACTCAGTTCACATCTCAGTTTTGGAGGGCCGTGTAGAGAGAGTTGGGTACTTAGGTCGAGCTGAGCACATCATTTCATCCTCAGAAGGACGGGCAGTCAGAGCGCACTATTCATATTCTGGAGGACATGTTGCGTGCTTGTGTCATTAATTTTGGGGGTTCATGGGACAAGTTTCTACCACTCGCGGAGTTTTCATATAATAATAGTTATCAGTCGAGTTTCTTTATGGCTCCGTATGAGGCTTTATATGGGAGAAGGTGTAGATCTCTGGTTGGTTGGTTCGATCCGGGTGAGGCTAGGCTATTGGGAACATACTTAGTACAAGATGTGTTGGATAAGGTGAAGTTGATTCAGGAGCAGCTTCGCACAACGCGGTCTAGGCAGAAGAGTTATACGGACCAGAAGGTCCGGGATGTGTCTTTCATGGTTGGGGAGAAGGTGCTACTGAAGGTATCACCCATGAAGGGTGTTATGCGGTTCGGGAAGAGGGGCAAGTTGAGTCCCCGGTTCATTGGGCCTTTTGAGGTGCTTCAGAGGGTAGGAGAGGTGGCTTATAGACTAGCCTTGCCACCCAGCTTATCGAGTGTTCATCTGGTGTTTCATGTTTCCATGCTTCGAAAGTATTTTGGTGACCCGTTTCATGTTTTGGACTTCAGCACGGTTCAACTTGAGGGTGATATGTCATATGAGTTAGAGCCAGTGGCTATTTTGGGTCGACATGTCAGAAGGTTGAGGTTTAAGGATATAGCTTCAGTAAAGGTACAGTGGAGAGGGCAGCCAGTGGAGGAGGCCACATGGGAGACCGAGAGGGAGATACAGAGCAGATATATTCACTTATTTGAGACTCCAGGTATGTTTCTAGACCCGTTCGAGGACGAACGTTTGTCTAAAAGGGGGAGAATGTAACGACCCGACTGGTCGTTCCCTGAGATTAGCCCCGTTTTCCATATTTTATGCTTTGTCATGTGTTTCTTAGCCTATTTATGATGTGTTGGGTCGGTCGGTTAGTTCGGGTTCAGAGTGGTCGTGGTGAGAATTGAGGCACTTAGTCTCTTAAATGAGCTTAATAGTTGGAAAAGTCAACCGAGAGTTGATTTATAGGTAAATGACCTCAGAATGTGGATTTCATAGCTCGAATAGCTTTGTTAGGTGATTTGGGACTTAGGAGTGTGATCGGAATGTGGTTTTGAGGTCCGGAGTAAAATTACGCTTGAATTGGCGAAATTGAGTTTTGGCAATTTTTGGTCGGCAGTGGAATATTAGCTATCAGGGTCGGAACGAAATTACGGAAGTTGGAACAGGTTCGTAGGGTCATTTTGGATGTGTGTGCAAATTTTCAGGTTAATCGGACGTGTTTTGGATGGTTTCGGCATCTTTGGCAAAAATTTCTAAGTTCATAGCCTTGAATCCGAGGTGAATTTAGTGTATTGATGTTATTTTGGGTGTTCTGAGAGTGCGACTAAGTCCGACCGATCATATATGACTTGTTGGTACTTTTGGTTGGGGTCCGGAGGGGCTTGGGATGATTTTGGACAGCCATCGGGGGACTTAAAATTGGATAACGCAGCAGAAAAAGCTGCTGGTGCAATGTTTCTGGTGTGGCCGCACCTGCGTAAGTGTAGTCGCAGGTGCGATGCCGCATGTGCGGTTTGGTCAGGCTGAAGGAAGTCGCAGGTACGAGAATTAGGCCGCACCTGCGGAGTCGCAAGTGGGGAGGATTTGGGGCAGGTGCGAAAAATGGCTTTTTAAGTGAAACGCGCAGGTGCGCACCTGGGACCGCAGGTGTGAGAAAAGGACCGCAGGTGCGGTCATCGCTGGGCAGAACATATAAATAGGGCCCTTAGCGATTTTTGGGTCATTCTTCTACCATTTCTACACGGGTTTGAATCTTTTGAAGGGTTTTGAAGAGGGATTTCGAGAGTTCTTCGTAGAGGTAAGACTTTTGGACTTAAAACTCGTTTATATGTGATTAACGGACTGATTAGTGGTGAAATTTGTGGGAAATTAGTACCAAAAATTGGGTAATTAGGGCTTGTAATTAGAGACTTTAAAATGGGGATTTGAGGTCCGATTTTGATGTTCTTGGTAAGTATAGACTCGTGGCAGGATGAGGATTCTCGTGATGTAAATTTTATCGGATTTTGAGACGTGGGCCCGGGGGTCGGGTTTGGCCAATTTCAGGATTTTTGGGTAATTTTGATAAATTTCGAATGGGCTTCGTTCCTTGGCATATAATAATGATATGAATATGTTTTTTGGTAGATTCAGAGCATTTGGAGGCTGAGTCTAGAGGCAAGGGCATTGTGGGCTAGGATTTTAGCCGGTTTTGAGGTAAGTAACGTTTTCAAACTTGTCAGAGGGTTCAAAACCCTGAACTATATGATATAAGACTATAATTGAGGTGACGCACATGCCAAGTGACGGGCGTGCGGGCATGCACTGAGTATTTGTGGCATGGCTCATCCCATGGCACCGTATAGTAGTTATTACGGATTGATATCCACATGTCTATTAATGTGGTAAATGTGAACATGTTAGGAATCATGTTAAGTATAAATGCTAAGGCTTCACGCCAAAAAATGTCGAGGCCCGAGTGGTCGTATATTACTGTCTCATTTTGTGATTATTTGATTTCATATACTCAGTCCTATTATAGCATATCATTTCATACCTCAGTCTCAGTATTGTGAATTATATGCATATTTATCATCGTTTTAGGCTGATTTATGCATCTGTGATCCATGTGAGTGAGACTGGAGAGTAATGAATGAGTGAGGCCGAGAGCCTGTCGTTGATAAAATTATGAGATCGGACTACACACCGCAGTGATACTTTAATCATGCCTTCGTTGGTTTGATATAGCGCTTGGGCCAATAGGGCCTTTCTGGAGTCTTTACACCTCCAATGAGTGCATTGATATTGAGGGATGGATCTTCCCTGGACATGGATCTTGTCCGAAGTTGATGATACGTGAGGTATGGATCGTCCCTGGACATGGATCTTGTCCGAGTGTTGTATTTCAGAGATGGATCTTCTCTGTGGGGGTTGGATTGGACTTTTTCCTCAGTACTGAGTGACTACGGTCGCCAGTGTTTATGCATATTTCGAGATGGATTTTCCCTGGGCCTGAGAGCCATATACAATACTGAGTGGACTTCTGTGTGAGAGCTGTGAGCACTATGTGCATTTCTACACTGTTTATACATCGGCACGTAGGGTACTGAGATATACTTGGGTTACTCATCATATCAGTCATATTCTGTTTTCATTATTTATTGAAATTGTGAGCATGCCTAAATTCTGTGTACTATTTTCGCTACAATTATTGAGGTTTAGTCCGTCACTACCTCTCAGCCTGTAGTTTGGGTTCGTTACTTCTGAGTTAGTGTACTCACGTTACCCCCTGCACCTTGTGTGCACATCCAGGTATAGTGGGACCCGGTAGTGGTTGCTGAGCTGTAGTCAGAGTTCCTTGGGAGGCATCAAGGTAGTAGTTGGCGATCGCAGCCTCGATTATCTCCTTCCCTATCTACCTGTCTCATTTAGTTATTTCAGAAAACTTTATGTTAGCATTGTATTTTGATATTCGATGTAGTAGCTCATGACTCAGTGACACTAGATCTGGGTCCGGGTTTTCTCTTACTTACATTTTTGATGATGATTGAACTCTTAAATGCTTTATAAATATGAGACTTTTACTGCAAATATAATGATTTTTTTTGAAAATATTTGGTAACAAATGAAATGTGTGGCTTGCCTGATTTCACGATAGGCGCCATCACGACTGGGTATTTCGGGGTCGTGACATATTAAGATCTGAAACAACATAGAATAAATTAATTTTATGTTAAAACTAAATAATTAAATATTTTAATTGATTAATTAGCAAGAGAATCCAATTCAATTATTTTTAAATTCATTATATCAATAAAATTCTTATTCAAGTTAAAATAAATATTAGAGTACGTAAAGTTATTCCATAAAAAGAGCGTTAAAACACAAATTACAAATCTTAGCATATTATTAATACTTAAATTGCTATACAAGTGTCTGAAGAAGCATAATCAAAGCTAATTCCTAAACAAGAACAAGCTTTCAAGACGATATTATAAAGTGTCGACTTTGGTATAACGAGATTATTCTTTGTAGATGTCTCTGGCGGGATCACAATAATATTACTATATCATGCATTACTTGCAAATATCATATCAAGAGGCATGACACTGTTAGCAATAATAACAAGTGGTGTGTAACGACTCGACCAGTGAAGGGCCGCAAGTGCGGAGCCGTGATCGCATCTGTGCAAGTGCAGAAGCGAAGGAGCTGACCGCTGAAGCGCGGGAGAACTGTAGAAGCGAAGGGAGCCTCGCACCTGCGAAGCCGCAGGTGCGATAAGCGGGTTGGGTAGTGTGTTATTTTAAAAGCGTGGGTTGGCTCATTTTTCACCATTTTTCATCCATGGGAGCTGATTTGGAGCAACTTGGGAGTGCCATTTTCACCACCAAGCTTGAGATAAGTGGTTTATGCTAGTTTTGAGTTAAACACATGATTTCATATGGATTTGAACATGGAAATTAGTATAAATTGTGGGGTTTTGGTAAAAGACCTAGAATTTGGTATTTTAGATTTTGACCACGAATTTGGACATGGAATTGGGAATAAAATATATATTTGAGTTCGTAATTTTATGGGTAAAGTGTATCTTCGAAAAATTTCGGAATCCGGGCACGTGGGCCCGAGGGTGATTTTATCGACTTTGCGATTGGGGTTAGGAATTGTTATGAATTGAATTGTTATGAGTAATTGAGCATACATTTATGGGTTTGCATGATTTTTGACTAGTTTTGGAGCGTTGTGCATCCATTTGAGTTTTCGGAAGGGATTGGGAGCTGGTTATGGAACTCCGGAGCGAGGTAAGTATCCTTTCTAACCTTATAAGAGGGAATTCGTCCCCATAGGTGAAATAATTGATTATGTACTACTGTTTGTGGGGGGCTACGTACTTACGAGGTGACGAGAGTCAGTGCGTAGCCAATATAATGCTTTAAGTCCGGGTAGTCTAGGATCCAAAAGCATGCTTACTTGCCGTACTTGTAACTTTATTGTTAATTTCAAATGTTAAATTATGTCAAACTTGGCAAATGAATTTCAAAAATTAAACACTCTTTTCTTAACCGTTAAAGGAGAACTTTGTAAATTTCCTAAGTAATTGTTTCCATGATAAAGTCTTGATTGACTGTTTGAATGTGTGTATCTATGAGTACCTGCATCGCTTGTATGATTCGCGAGCGGGGTAACTCTTTATTTATATGTGACCGCTTCGCAATTATATTCTTCGAGCAGGGTGATCCTTTCCACTACTCTCATGGGAGCAGTCTGTTCGCCTCGATAGGTTAATAGATGCATCTATGGTTCGCGCAATTCGACCCTTCGACAATGCACATTTTATTTATTTCTTGGATCGGGCCGTACGTCCTCGGCATGATTTGCGCATGCTTGTATTGATGCTTTGCAAATTTATGAGTAATTATATTTCTTCCTTGGCCTGAGATGAATTTATTAAATGATGAAATATGAACCTTTTGGAAAAATCTCTTGTTATTAAAGTAATTGTTTACATGCTTCCTGTTTATCGCGTTTGAGATTTCCTTATAAAATTCACACTTGTGCATATTTTTGTACTTCAATATTTGGACCACTAGTAAGTGTCGAAGTCTACCCCTCGTCACTACTTCTTCGAGGTTAGGCAGGATACTTACTGGGTACACGTTGTATTTGTACTCATACTACTCTTGCTTTGCATTTTGTTGCACAAGCACATACATGTCTAGTGGCCTAGTTTGGCGCAACGGCATGGGTGATACAGAGACTTAGGTGAGCTTCATCTCTCGAGACGACCCGCAGCCAACAGAGTCTTTTTCAGAGTATTGTGTTTCTTTTCTATCCAAATGTATTCCAGACAGTTATCATATTGTACTTTATTTCCTAGAAACTGCTCATGCACTTGTGCACCGGATTCTGGGATGATTTGTAAATTATTCGGTGTTTGTGTAAGAGGCTTTGCATTTTGGTTGCGGGTTCTTGATTTGCTTTGCAGAATTTGTATGGCCGGTGGTATGGAGGTGCAGGCTTGTTACCTGGTGCGCGAGGTCGTGAAAGTGTATTCCACGGGAAGATTGTATAAGGGTGACATGTAGTCACTTGATTGATTGAAGATTTAAACCAAGTATGAAGACTGTGGTAAGATTGCTTATTTGAGAATTTATGCTGGAGGGCGCTTGGTTCATTTGGTTGTGGATTATGGGAGTTTGTCCCGACTATGATGGTTGTTCTTGTGTGTTATTAGAAAAATTGGGTTATTGTGGACCCAGGTAAGGCTATTAGCATAGTTCGGTGCGATCAGAATCGGCTTGAGATTTGTGAATGGATTTAAATATGAATAAGGGCTCTATATCAGGCCAAATATGTTCATTTCAGCATAGCGCCCCTCATGGAGGAGTATTCGGACGTAGGATATTGTTTCATCATCGGCTATTTCATGTAATGTCATACTATGCCGTGTGAGTTGTGTAACGGCTTGATAATTTCTTATGTGTTGAGGTTCCGCGTAGCGATGGTGTTATGTGAGCATGATGGCTCTTGAGATTCAGATCATATATCGCACCTCAGTTGTGTTTGAGTTCTGTAGTGTATGGCTCTATCTGTCTCCCCAGGATGGTATTATGCACTTAGTGCGCTTGTGACCGATATCCAGTATTTTGTAGTAATGAGAAATTTAGCTCGGTGTGTATCTCCTTATGTGAATTTTATGAGTGGATCGGGTGGCACGCCGCCACGGGTATGTTATTTGGATCGGGTTGCACGCCGCAACAGTGTGATGATGAGTACTGTCTTTATATTCTATTTTTGTGTGTTTTGTTTCCCCTTCCCTGAGAAAAAAATCATATTAGTTATGTGGGTTGAGTAGTTTCTTCCAGAGTTCATTTTCCTTATGTATCACATTTGAGTTTGTAGTTTATTGGCGTTGTGGCATCATGTGAGACTGTTGGTCATGTCTGGGGTGGCTTATTGCCCGAGCAGCTCGTACTGGGGGAGACGAGATTATTGGATCTATGATCAGTGTGATCGGATTATATGAAGTGTATTAAGAGCAAATGCCATTAATTGGTTCATAACGAGGTAATGGTCCTTGTCAGGAGTATAGAACTAATGATTTGTTGACTTGGCAGTTGGTTATGAATTTCTACGCATCTTTTCCGCCGTGGCGGTATTGTAAGAGTGGGAACATGACTTATATGAGTCACGAGGTGTGGGTGAGCATCAGATTCATGGGATGTCGATTGTTATCATCAGAGAATGTTATTATGGTCGTGTGAGTTATGCAGTGCATAGTATGAATTCAACAAAGGAACACAATCATTTTTTGGTACATCGTGTAGGGATTGAAGCGGTGCTCGTATGTTGGAAATAGGCCTGACAGAGAATTTTGGGTGTTGGAATTGGGTTCTAAGCTTATTGGTTTGAATAAAAGAGAATATATTCAAGTTTGCTCGAGCTAAGGTGCTCAACTGAGTTGTAGTGACACAGGTAGGTGCACGAGGTGTTAACCAATGATTTCAGACAACTCCAACGCAGTTCTTAGCACGTTCGAGGATGAACATATGTTTAAGTGGGATAGAATGTAACGACCTGACCGGTCGTTTTGAGCTCTAGCACATCGTTCGGCAGTTGGAGGTCATGAGTAGCTTCACTTCAGGTATTATGACTTATACGCATGGTCGGGATTGAATTCCGGGAGTTTTGGAGTTAAGTTGTAAAGAGAAGTCTCGTTTCGGAAGCTTTAAGTTGGAGGACACGACTAAGGTTGGATCTTTGAGTAAACGACATCAGAACCGGGATTTGAAGGTTCCAACGGTTCGTATGATGATTTCGGACTAGGGCGTATGTCCGGATCGGGTTTTGGATGACGCGGGAGCATTTCGGCGCCTATTGTGGAAGTTAGCATTTTTGGAAGAATTTCATAAATTTGGGTTGAAGTGCATTTTAATGTTATCGATGTCCGTTTGGGATTCCGAGTCTGGGAATAGCTACGTATGGTGATTCCAGTATTGGGAGCGCGATCGGAAGTGGATTTGGAGGTCCGTGGGTCATTTTGGAGTCATTTGGCTAAGTTAGGAATTTGAAGGTTTTGAGAAGTTTGACCGAAAGTGGACTTTTGATATCGGGGTCGGAATCCAATTTCGGAAGTTGGAGTAGGTCCGTAATGTCAAATGCGACTTGTGTGCAAAATTTGAGGTCAATCGGACGTGATTTGATGGGTTTCAACATCGAAAATAGAAATTGAAGTTTCAAGTTCATTAAGTTTGAATTGGAGTGTGATTCTTGATTTTAGTGTTGTTTGATGTGATTTCAAGGCTCGACTAAGTTCGTAGTGTATTTTGGGACTGGTTGGTGTGATTAGACGGGGCCCCGGGTTGATTCCGGGTGGTTAATGGATCGAATTTGGAGATTTGAAGAAGAAATAGAGTAGCTGGTATCTGGTGTAATCGCACCTGCGAGCTTTTGGATGCAGGTGCGAGCCGCAGAAGCGACTTATAAGTCGCAGAAGCGGAGCAGAGCCGCCCAGCCGCAGGTGCGGAGCCGTGACCACATCTGCGCAAGCGCATAAGCGAAGGATCTGACCGCAAAAGCGTGGGAGAACTGTAGAAGCGAAGGGAGCCTCGCACCTGCGAAAGCCGCAGGTGCGGCTGCTGGATCGGAGGTGCGAGAAGCGGGCTGGGCAGTTTGTTATCTTAAAAGCGAGGGTTGGCTCATTTTCCACCATTTTTCATCCATGGGAGCCGATTTGGAGCAACTTGGGAGTGTCATTTTCACCACTAAGCTTGAGGTAAGTGGTTTATGCTAGTTTTGAGTTAAACACATGATTTCATATGGATTTGAACATGGAAATTAGTATGAATTGTGGGGTTTTGGTAGAAGACCTAGAATTTGGTATTTTGGATTTTGACCACGAATTTGGACATGGAATTGGAAATAAAATATATATTTGAGTTCGTAATGTTATGGGTAAAGTGTATCTTCGAAAAATTTCGGAATCCGGGCATGTGGGCCCGATGGTGATTTTATCGACTTTGGGATTTGGGTTAGGAATTGTTATGAATTGAATTTTTATGTGTAATTGAGCATACATTTATGGGTTTGCATGATTTTTGACTAGTTTTGGAGCGTTGCGCATCAATTTGAGTTTTCAGAAGGGCTTGGGAGCCGATTATGGAACTCCGGAGGGAGGTAAGTCTCCTTTCTAACCTTATAAGAGGGAATTCGTCCCCATAGGTGAAATAATTGATTATGTACTACTATTTTTGGGGGGCCACATACGCACGAGGTGACGAGAGTCCGTGCGTAGCCACTATAATGCTTAAGTCTGGGTAGTCTAGGATCCAAAAACATGCTTACTTGCCGTACTTGTAACTTTATTGTTAATTTCAAATGTTAAATTATGCCGAACTTGGCAAATGAATTTAAAAAATTAAACACTATTTTCTTAACCGTTAAAGGAGACGTTTATAAATTTCCTACGTAATTGTTTCCATGATAAAGTCTTGATTGACTGTTTGAATGTCTGTATTTATGAGTACCTGCGTCGCATGTATGATTCGCGGGCGGGTAACTCTTTATTTATATGTGACCGCTTCGCAATTATATTTCGCGAGCGGGGTGATCCTTTCCACTACTCTCATGGGAGCGGGCCGTTCACCTCGACAGGTTAATAGATGCATCTATGGTTCCCGCAATTCGACCCTTCGGCAATGCACATTTTATTAATTTCTTGGATCGGGCTGTAATTCCTCGGCATGATTTGCGCATGCTTGTATTGCTGCTTTGCAAATTTATGAGTAATGATATTTCTTCCTTGGCCTGAGATGAATTATTTAAATGATGAAATATGAATCCTTTGGAAAAATCTCATGTTATTAAAGGAATTGCTTACTTGCTTCCTGTTTATAGCGTTTGAGATTCCCTTATAAAATTCACACTTGTGCATATTTTTGTACTTCAATGTTTGGACCACTAGTAAGCGTCGAATTCTACCCCTCGTCACTACCTCTTCGAGGTTAGGCGGTATACTTATTGGGTACATGTTGTATTTGTACTCATACTACTCTTGCTGTGTATTTTGTTGCACAGGCACATATATGTCTAGTGGCCCAGTTTGGCGCAGCGGCATGGGTGATACAGAGACTTAGGTGAGCTGCATCTCTCGAGACGACTCGCATCCAACAGAGTCTCTTTCAGAGTATTGTGTTTCTTTTCTGTCCAAATTTATTCCAGACAGTTATCATATTGTACTTTATTTCCTAGAAGCTGTTCATGCACGAGATGATTTTTAAATTATTCGGTAGATAAACCTTGTGTATACATTATTATTTATTCAATGAATTTTATTATTTATTGTCTAATGTTTAAAAGAAATAATTTCAAAAATATTAAAACAAGAATTTACTAGTTATATGGTGTTGGCTTGCCTGGCAGTGGTGTCCGACGCCATCATGACCCTTAGTGGATTTTGGGTCGTGACATGGTGTATCAACAACGATTTTATTGTGAGGCCACCCACTTTAGATTTGATATACCACTTCAAACAACTTAAATAACTATCACAAATATATCAAAGCAGAGCAATGGTGCTAAGTTTGTAAGGAAACAAAATTTATAATATGACATGAAGCATTTATGGCTAAGTGTCAAGTGATCGAAATAATGCCCTGAGTTCTAGAGATATAATGGATATTAATGAACCATTTGGTGAAAGATTAATGGTTTGAGAAGTGATTTCTTTCTAGTACTGCTAGTAGTTCCAAAATCGACAAAGCAGACACCATAAAAGTTAGCTTGCCAAATTTATACTTCTAGCCTCAAACAAAAAAAATTCAAATAACAAGAAATATAAAATAAGAACATATAGTATTAAGTGTCTTCTTGCTTCAGGTTGGAAACGAGTAAGAGCATCTAGTAAAATATGATTTGGTTCTTCATGAACACTTGGTTATCAATCCCAATGGTAATATTAGTGCATTTAATAAGAGAAATATTTCTATCATTAGATTAAACATATGTTTGTGCAAATCGCATGATAATAATTAAAAAGATATCTTAGTTAACTTAAATGAATATGTTGATCAACTAAATAAAAGGTTGATTGCAAAATTTTATAGTAAAAACAAAATATTTTTCAGTTGTTGACTCAGCGGAAAATAATACCAATATTTACTACCAAGAAAAATACTTAAACATGTTAATACCAAATGGTCTTCTACCGTTCATGTTTGTTATCAAGTTTCTTATTTCTTAAGTATGTTAGTGTCACCGTATATATAGTAGACTAAGTCAAAATTGATCTTCTATTGTATATAGGTTAATTTTGAAGAAAAGTATGCTTGTCATGCTACTGAAAAACTTAGATACACCGAATAGCTTATGTAATGGCACACAGATGGTATATAGAAGTTTTGACAACCACGTCATACATGCACAAATTAAGATACTGGTTAATGTGCTTCTAAGTATATTCTTATCCCTGAATTCAACTTTCGTCTACTGAAACAAAGGAATCTCCTTTTAAATTTGTGTGAAAATAATTTTTAGTATGTTTATATTTTGCAAATATAAATAGATAAAGTATAAGGACAAATATCCTAAATATTGGACTATATTTACCGCAATATATTTTCTTGCACGAACAACTGGATGTTGCACTTTCAAGATGGATAGCAAGATCGACAACAAGAGTTCTGGTTAAGGCAGAGAAACCTCCGAGTTAGGAGGAAATATATATATAAAAAAATATTGTCCACAAAGAAGTGTTTTTAAACTATAATATATAATTATCTAACTAACATAACAGAATTTATCATTCGTGTAAGTTTTGATGATGTTCTTTTATAAAATTCATAAATTATGCTAATGTAATAATATTTTTCGGCATTTGGATAATTTTTGTATTATTATACATAAAATTTCTCTCACTAATTAAATTTTATTTTTCCTTCATATAAATATATGTTAAAATTATCACGTACCATTATTAACGTGCAACACACGTCCATAGATACTAGTATGTGTGTGTGTATATATATATATATCGGGTAATGAGCAATTTAGCCCAAATTTGTGGCCAAAATCCAAAAATATAAATTTCTAGGTCTTCTACCCAAAACCCACAATTTCCACCAATTTTCATGTTTAAATCCTTATGAAATCATGTATTTAACCTAATACTTGCAAGAATTACTTACCTCATAGAAGATGTGACATCCCCTCTCTTCAAGGCTCCAAAATCACCCAACCAAAGTGAGAAATGAGTGAAAAATGGCCAAATCCCGTCTTAAAATACACACTGCCCAGACCCGGCTTCCGCACCTGCGGCCTCCAGCCTCGCACTTGCGCACCCGCAGGTGCGCCCATGCACCCGCACCTGCGAATTCCTCCTCCCCAGCCGGGCTCCGCACCTGCGCTCCCTCTTCCGTATCTGCACTTCTGCAGGTGCGGAAATAACCTCGCACCTGCGCCCGCCAGCCAAGACAGCCAAAATCCGCATCAACGATGCCAAAGCCGCACCTGCGAATTTGCACCTGCGGTCACAGACACTAGCAGCCTTAGCCTTTCCCAACTTCCAAATTCGATCTAATAACCACCCGGAATCCACCCGAGGCCCCCGGGACCCCGTCCAATCTCACCAACCAGTTCCAAAACATAATGCGGACCTGCTCGAGGCCTCAAATCACATCAAATAACATCGAAACAATGGATCGCAACTCAATTCAATCCTTATGAACTTTGAAATTTCCAACTTCTACATTCGATGCCGAAACCTATCAAATCACATCCGATTGACCCCAAATTTTGCACGCAAGTCACATTCAACATTGCGAACCTACTCAAATTTTGGAATCAGAATCCGACCCCGATCGTGCTCCTAACACCAGAATAACCATACGGAGCTATTCCCAGACTCGGAATCCCAAACAGACATCAATAACACCGAAATGCACTTCAACCCAGACTTATGAAATTTCTTCTAAAATACTAACTTCCACAATATGCACCGAAACGCTCCCGGGTCATCCAAAACCCGTTCCGAACATACACCTAAGTCCGAAATCATCATACGAACCTGCTTGAACTTTCAAATCTTGATTCTGAGGTCGTTTACTAAAAATCTAATCTTAGTCAATTCTTCCAACTTAAGGCTTGTCACCACCCAAAATCCATCAAGGTCGTGATGGTGCCGGACACCACAGTCAGGCAAGCCAACACTCAATGGTTAATTAAATTCCTATTTTAGTATTTTTGAAAATCGTTACATTTTATTTTATTGTATAAAGATCAAATAAAGTTACCGAGTAACAACAATGTATTAAATAATTCATTCGACAAATACATCCCAGAACCCAGTGTCACAAGTGCATGATCAAAGTTTCTAGGAAGTATCCATGTGATACAATATTTTTCCGGAATACAAACTGGACAAAGAAATAAAAGTACAATACAATACATCTGAGGGATACTCTGCCGGCTGCGGGTCGTCTTGAGAGGTGCAGCTCACCCAAGTCCCCATATCAACCATGACACGACGCCAAGCGGGGCCACTAGATATACATGTACCTGTGCAATAAAAATGCACAGCAAGTGTAGTATGAGTACAAAAAAAATAACGTGTACTCAGTAAGTATCCCGCCTAGCCTCGAAGAGGTAGTGACGAGAGGTCGACTTTGACACTTGCTAGAGGTCAATTCAATATAAACAAGGATGACACTAAGCATGGATATCATAGGCAAATAACAAATAGTGACAGGAAATAACAACTTCTTCCACATATACAAACTTTAAATCCCCGTCATTTCAGTTGACAATTTATAATTCAAGTCCAGTAAACAATTCAAAATCTCATTAATTACTCAATATCATGCACAAGAAATGCCGAGGTCGAACGACTCGAACCAACGATAAATATAAACTATGCACTGCCGAAGGGTCGAACGACTCGAACCATAGATGCATCTATTACCCCGCTCGCGAATCGATCATGCAACGCGGTCATATATAAATAATAGAGTTACTCTGCTCGCGAATCATACATGCAACTCAGGTACTCATAGATACACACATTCACACAATAATTCACATTTTACCAGGAAAACAATTACCCAAAAAAGTGATAAAATTCTATTTTAATGGACGCGGAGATAGTATTTAAAACTTTTCCAGAAATTTATTTACCAAGTTCGATAAGGTTTAATTATTTCCAGATTCATTAAATAAGTTACAAGTATGGAAAATAAAACATGCTTCTGGGTCCTAGACTACCCGGACATAAGCATAATAGTAGCTACGCACGGACTCCCATCATCTCGTGCGTACGTAGCCCCCAACAAATAGTAACACATATTCAATTATTTCACCTATGGGGACAATTCCCTCTTACAAGGTTATAAAGGAGACTTA
>ML405094.1:0-13771 GCA_005239525.1 Nicotiana knightiana | reverse complement strand
ATTAATGCGCATAAAATGTAAGGTATATCACATATTAAACTATGCAATTTAGTCTCGCATCACCGTTTACTTCGTCACCACAAAAAATTATGTTGATTGTCATGTCAGTTGACCATGCAGCCGGTTTTGATGGTTCAACAACATCTGTGTTTTCCCATAATTATTCTGGGCATGATCACTTAGAAATTCTCAGAGGTGACTGTTCTTCAACAATGTTGTCACCTCTTCACAAAGCTGCTGGAAGTCCCCAGTTCTGTGACTAATACGACCCAAGATAGCCAACATGCGCTTTGGATGTCAATTGATGGCTACTTTCACAATTGGAGTTTATATGTGTAATTTCCATCAATTGAAGACTACATATGACAAGAAAATAAAGATAAAGTATAGAATTTGAGAATAGACCCAACAAAGTAGTAATTGAAAAAACGATCGATAAAGATAAATCACCCAACAATTACATAACCAAGTGAACTTAAGCTATATGAATACCTTCAAGTGAAAGTATGATTCCACTTGAAGAACACACTTTGAATAAAGTTGTCATCAACAATGGAAAACCACCATAACACCTTTCAGAAGAGTATTCATCATTCATCAAAATTATTCTCTTCAAAATTTAAAGCCTTAAGGGCTATTTGTACTAGAGTGGGTTTTGACTACAAATTACCCAAATACCCTTAAGATGATTCTAAGGAACTAGTTAGTAACTTATTACAAGTATAGTGTAACGACCCGACCGGTTATTTTGAGATCTAGCGCGTCGTTCAGCGGTTTGAGGCATCGAGAAGCCTCACTTCAAATATTATGGCTTGGATGTGTGGTCAAAATTTAATTTCGGGAAGCTAAGAGTTGATTCGGAAAGAAATCTCAAATTTCGGAAGCTGTAAGTTGGAAGAATTGACTAATGTTGGACTTTTGAGCAAACGACCTAGTAATCAGAATTTGAAGGTTCCAATAGGTTTTTATGATGATTTTAGATTTGGTCGTATGTGCGGATTAGATTTTGGATGACCCGAAAGCATTACGACGCTTATTGTGGAAAGTTTGCATTTTGGAAGAAATTTTGTATATATGGGTTGAAGAGTATTTTAATGTTATGGATGTCTGTTTGGAATTCCAAGCCTGTGAATAGCTCCATATGGTGATTCTGGTCTTAGAATCACATCCGGATGTGGATTTGGAGGTCCGAAGGTTATTTCGGGATCATTTAGCGAAAGTTGGAAGTTGGAGGTTTTTTGAAGTTTGCTCAGGAGTGGACTTTTTGATATCGGGTTCGGATTCCGATTCTAGAAGTTGGGGTAGGTCTGCAATGTCAAATGTGACTTGTGTGCAAAATTTGAGGTCAATCGGACGTGATTTTATAGTTTTCGGCATCGAATGTAAAAGTTTGAAGATCTAAAGTTCATTAAGCTTGAATTGGGGTGAAATTCATGGTTTTGATGTTGTTTGGTATAATTTGCAGCCTCAAATGGGTTTTTGTTACGTACTAGGATTGGTTGGTCTGATCGGACGAGGTCCTGAGGGTCTCAGGTGTGTTTCTGGGGTGGTTTCAGACCAATTTTGGCTGTTTTAATTGATGTTGTTGCTCGTACTGGTTTTGTCCTTCGCGAATGCGAAGGGAGTCCTGCTTTCTCGAAGAAAGAATTGGAGCTGCTGATTTTTTTTCATCGTGAATGCGACACAAGGGTCGGGGACGCGGAAGAGGGTCTGGAACCGCCTACGCTAATGCGATAGGGCAGTCGCGAACGCGTAGAAGAAAGAGGGAGCGGGGCCTGGAGCACTTTAGCCTTCGCGAACGCGGCTCGAGGACCGCAAACACGTAGGGTGGAGGTCATAAGGCTTCACGAACGCGGATCAGGTGACGCGAACGCGAACGCGAACGCGAGCGCGAACCCGAAAAAGAAGTAGTTGGGAAGACTTGTTTTAAAGCGGGGTTTGGGTTCATTTCACCCATTTTCCACACAGCTCGGGCGATTTTTGGAGCTCTTCAAGGGGGTATTTTCATCATCTAATGCAAGGTAAGTGATTTCCACCTATTAGAAGTTAAATACATGGTTCATATATGGATTTAAACATGGAAATGAGTAGAAATTTTGGATTTTAAAGAAAAACCTAGAAATTTGTATTTTTGGATTTCGACCACGTATTTGGGCATGGAATTTGGAATAAATTATATTTGAGTTTGCAATATTATGGGTAATGTTTATCTTCAAAAATTTTCGGAATCCAGACAGTGATCCTAAGGGTAACTTTATCAATTTTTTGATCGGAGTTGGAAATTGTTATAAATTGATTGACTATGAAAATTAGAGTATGTTTTGATTGGGTTGCATCTTATTTGACTAGTTTTGGATCGACGGGCATCAGTTTGAGGTGTTAGAGAGGCTTTGGAGTCAGTTATGGAACTTCGGAGTGAGGTAATCATCCTGTCTAACTCTATGAGGGGGAAACTACCCCCTAGGTGTTGTAATTGATACGTGTTACTTGTTGCGGGGGCTACGTACGCATGAGGTGACGAGAGTCCGTACGTAGTTACATTCATGCTATTGTCCGGGCAGACTTAGGCTCACACCATGCTATAATTGTACTATATGGGTTATTGTTCTCGTTTAATTTCTTTATTTCGTATTAACTTGAGACCGGACTTGCATGGAGTGATAGACTTGCTTTTGTAGATATTTGACGGGCTTCATGACTAGCCGTGGAATAATTGTTCTCCTTATACGAATTTCTTTCGCACTATGTGTTTCCATTGAAAGGTTTTCCTTAAAAATTTATCACTCACACGTCAATTCGTGAGTGGGGTCAATGACCCGTTAAAGCTCTTATGGGATCGGGACGTTCGCCTGGGCAGGATAGATACATCTATGGTCCGTGCCATTCGACCCTCAGTAGTTCGCACATCTTATGGGATCTGGCCGTTTGTCTCGGCAGGATTGTATACCACACTCTCATGGGAAAGGGTCGTTTGCCTCAACAATATATATAATAGATGTATCTATGGTTATACCAGATCGTGATGGGATCGGGCCGTACGCCTAGGCATTTCTCTAAAATACTTCTATGGAAACATGCGTATAATTTGTCAAAAAGCTAGTGTACCTGGGAGTTTTCCTGATTTGAATTATGATGACCTATCTAGTGAGGTCCTTTATATATGTATATACTCCAGTGGAGGAGGTAACTGCTAATCGAGAGTTTGAATCTATTGTTGAGAGAAGGATTGCACCACGTAATTATACTTGTTTATTTTGTTTATTACACTGCCCAATATTTGCTTACTTCTTACTATAACTATCTTATTGGACCACTAGTGAGTGTCGATATCGACCCCTTGTCGCTACTTCTCTGGGATAGGCTAGATACTTACTAGGTACGCGTTGATTTACATACTCAAACTACACTTGCTGCACATTTTTGTGCAGGTACATATATGTCTGGTTGTCTTCTGGGCTCAGAGGCAAAGATGTTGCGGGGACTTACTGTGAGCTGCATTTCATGTTACGATCCGTAGCCTGTAGAATCTCATATTCTCCTGTTTATGTTCCAGATAGAGGTTGTATTTTATTATATTTCTTAGTTGATTCTCTGCACTTGTGACACCGGGTTTTGGGGGTACTTATGTGTTGTCCTTATTGTAGTTGTGAAAACATTATCATTTACCCTATAAATTCTACTTCTTACTATTTAATTGATGAAAATTATGATTTCAAAAACACTAAAATGAGTAATTAAGTTAATCATTCACTGTTGGCTTTCCTGATGGCGGTGTTAGGCGCCATCACGACCTTTACTGGATTGCGGGTCGTGACATCTTGGTATCAGAACATTAGGTTCACTTGGGTCTCACGAGTCATGAGCAAGTCTAGTAGAGTAATGCGGATCGGTACAGAGACATTTGTACTTATCTTTGAGAGGCTACAGGGCTGTTAGGAGCACTTCCCTTGTTGATTCCTTATCGTACGATTTGATTCCTTCGAGGCTTATGAATTTATTTCCTTCCTATTCATTCTTGTACAGTGTTGAGCACCTGTTTCAATTGAGGGGCGAAGAGTTGCAGTGGTACTATAGACATGGACCAGTATGTTTCTCCCCCGCATTCGAGTGAGTTATTATCGTCTTCTTACAGAAGGATGTTCTGTCATTTCAACTTAGTAGCTATATTTCAGATGGTTTTGAGGCTATGCACAGGTTGCTATGATGTTAATGAGTTATTATCTCATCGTATAGATGTAATGGTGGGGTGTTCGTTTATGTGACGACGCAGTGAATGACTTGAAAGGAGGATTTCTCAGTGCATGATGTAGAGGTTCAGCGTTTAATTCCAGCAAAGGAAAGGCAATCGTACTATGAATGTTCGGGTTTGGGTTGATGGAGTAACGAGACTTGATATTTTCGAGCGTGGTAAAATTCAATTGTGATGTGGTGTCATCGTCCTTGTTGAACGCGTTTAAGGTTTGTCGGTGTTATGGTCTTCTTCAATTTGCCTTTGGGGAAGGTATTGTGAAATGGTGCCTGAGAAGCGGTTGTTAGCGATAACAGAGTGTAGTGATTTTGGAATCGAAATGGTATTTCTAATGTTGATGGCTCAAGAAGGACGATCTTCTAGGAGGCTTAGAGTTGGTGGCGATTTATTAGTTCAAGTGCTACAGAGATGGATTCAAATTTGAGGCAACAATTGGGCAGCGAAGGATGAGGAAGGGCAGGTAGGAGGTGTCTTGTGGTAGTTGAATTGCTAGAAGTTCAAGTATGAAAAGTGGAAGCCGAGAAGTTTCTTAAAGGAGAGGGTTTAACCAAAGTGGGAGAGTGGCGGAGTAGCACATGAGTTCCGTGGTAGGATAGCCACACGCCTTGAGGAAAGTTTACATCAATTTGGGAATTCATGGTGGACAATGACTAGGTCTACGTATTTTATTTGGATGCAACATGACTTCGAGTTTGGAATGTATTTTTGGAATTTTAGTTGATGTCAATAGGGTCGAAGGAATCTTGGTGGGTCCTAGGGTTATGTAATTGCAACTTCAAGCTAAGTGGGAGGAGTCCCACCGTCTACGATTGGATCGCGTGGTTGTCTGCTTGTGTGGTTTTTGGTTATAGTTGTATTGGTGGAGTATCATGACTAAGGAAAGAAAACGTCAGTGGTAATTCGAGCAAAGGAATTTAGGATGGTTTGCTATATTTGGCCTTATCTATTCATGTTCAGCTTTTGGGAACACTTAGAGTATATGCTTCTTGTGGGGGTTATGTGCAAGGAAAGGAATTCAGTCGGTTTCTTCTTTGAGAGGGTCTTCATGTGCTAGCAAGGCCTTGGAGTTTGATTATATTCGGGAACAAGTTAGAGTGGGTGACTCTCAACAACGATCCTAGTGGGTTAAAAAATTAAAGTGTGGTGCCTAAGGATTACGAGTTCCTGGCATAGTTAAGTATCGAGCTTTTGAAGTGGATTATGAAAGGGGCTTGGAGTGTTCTATGTTATCATCGGTATGTAATGTGGAATTGGAGGAATGGGAGAAAATAACTTCGGATTCATAGAGGAATTATCATAATGGGTGTACCAGTTGAAGATGCGAATTTGCTCACAAGGAGGGCATGCGATGGTTCGTGGGTTTTGAGACAACGTGGTCTCGTGAAATGGGGTCACTCAGGATGAGTGCGGATTGAGTTCTTCGTATTTTAGATGGAGCTATTATTATTTCTAAGGCAAGTTCAGAGTAAATTGGAAGAAGCTGGGTCGGTTAGTAATGGTTGAATCGACATGATTGTGGCAGTGATCAGTTTCTTCAGCGTGAAGTTATACATGTTGTTTGTGGTTGTACACTTTGACTTGAGCCCACCACCACTTGGTTGATTTGGGAGGTATTTGATTCGAATGACCCGTTATGTGTAGATGGATCCCAGAAGAGTTATGGTGGTTTAGACCACTACTTGAGGATTGTATTTTCTGCGGTTATGGGAATTCAGTCGCGTGTTGCAGCGGTTCTCCTGAAATGATTTAAGTGAAAGGGTTCTATATGATAAAGTGTTTATTCTATCAGTGGTTCAGGAGTTATGATGGAATTTTTGTACTCTCACGTATTGGCATGTTAGGTGTAGTGAGCGACATGAGAATTGAAAGTTGAGGATCAAGGTTGTGGTTCGGTGTTGACAAGAATGTCACGAACTCAGATGAGTAGGAAAGAATTCATATGTTTAGAGTAAGCTGGTATTGTTTTTAGCGTCAGCTGAGAATGGTGTCCTGTGTAAGAGGCTTTGTGTATTGATTTGTGCATTCTCGATTCGCTTTGCAGCATTGTATGGCCGGTGGTATGTATGTGCAGACTTTGCTACCTGGTGCGGGAGGTCGTGGGGGCGC
Organism: Nicotiana knightiana; assembly: GCA_005239525.1. Taxonomy (NCBI): domain Eukaryota; kingdom Viridiplantae; phylum Streptophyta; class Magnoliopsida; order Solanales; family Solanaceae; genus Nicotiana; species Nicotiana knightiana. Next base: position 7,416 of record ML405094.1, on the reverse strand, counting down.
ATCTCACAGGAAGATTTTATAAGTGTGGCATGTAGTCACTTGATTGATTAAGGATTGAAACCAAGTATAGGGATTTTAGTACTATCGCTAATGTGAGAGGGTTTATGCTTGAGAGGCATTTTATTCCTTGGGTTGTGGACCGTGTGAGTTTGTTCTCGATTTGACGGTTGTTCCTATGTGTCATGGAAAAGTGGTATTATGGATCCTTGAAAGATTAATAGCCCAGTACGGTATGATCAAAGTCGTCTTGAGGTTCGTTGATGGGTCTAAATGTGGAAGTGTGCTCTACACAAGACCAGGTGTGTTCATTCAGCCTATCATTTCTTATGGGAAAGTATTCGGGCATTGAGTGTTATTTTCGTCGTCAACTATTTCATGTAATACTTTATTGTGCCATGTGGGTTACGAGACGGCTTGATTATTTGCACATGTGTTGAGGTCCCGCGTAGAGGTGGTGTTACATGAGCAGGATGGCTCTCGAGATGCAGATCATATATCGTACCTTAGTTCTTAAGTTTCATAGCGTATGACGCTATCCGTCTCCCCAGAATTTGTAATATTCATTTGGCGTGCTTGTGGTCGACATTCGGGTATTTCATAAGAATGAGCATTCTAGCTCGGTAGGTATTTCCTTATTGATTACTATGTTGGATCGGGTGGCACGCCGCCACGGGTATGTTGTTTGGATTGGGTGGCACACCGCCATGGGTATCATAGTTGGATCGGGTTGCACGCTGCAATGGTATCATATGTGGATCAGGTTGCACGCCGCAACGGTATCATGAGTGGATCGAGTTGCATGCTGCAACAATGTGATGTGGAGTACATTTCCCTATATCTATTCTTGTGTGTTTTGTTCCTCGTTTTCTGAGGAAGGTTCATGACATCTTTTCGGTTGTTTAATTAGTTACATGGGTTGAGTAGTTCTTTCCAGAGTTCATTTTCCTTATCTATCACATTCGAGTTTGTAGCTTGTTGGCGCATTGTGGCATCACATGAGATCTTGGTCAATGTTTGAGGTGGCTTATTACCGAGCAACTTGTACTGGGTGACACGAGATTTTTGGACCTGAAATAAGTGCAATCACATTTATATAAGGTATATTAAAGAGCAAATATAGGTATTCAGTTCAGAATGAGTTAATGATCCTTAACAGGAGGAGAGACTCCATGATTTGTGATTTGGTAGGTGGTTATGAGTTTCTAAACATCCATTTCCTCGTGGAAGTGTTGCGAGAGTTGAAACAAGGCTTATATTTGTGATGAGGTATAATTCGGGCTTCGGGTCAGTGGAAATTTCAGTTGTTGTGCTTAGGGGAGATTGCCTTGGGCGAATGCGCTATGTGATACATGGTGTGATTTCGACGAAGGAGCATGGTCACATTGGTTCGATGTCTGGCAATTGATACGGTGTTTGTGTGTTAGAATCTAGTATCGTGGAGAATTCCGGATGCTGGGATTTGGTTCTAAAGCTTGTTAGCTAAGGTAGCAGAAAGGATCCTCAGTTTGGCTCGAGCTAATATGCTCAACTGGGTTGTGGTGGCACAGGTAATTGCACGAGATGTTAGGTAGTGATTTTGGACAACTCCGACGCAGTTCCTAGCACGCTCGAGGACGAGCATATGTTTAAATAGGAATATAAAAATCGGAGCTCTAGCGCATCGTTTAGCCGTTTGAGGCCTTGAGAAGCGTCACTTCAGGTATTATGACTTGCACGTGTGGTCAAAATTTAATTTCGGGAAGCTCAGAGTTGATTTGGAAAGTAAACAACCTCGGAATTGGGATTTGAAGGTTCCAATAGGTTCGTATGATGATTTTGGACTTGGCCGTATGTCCGGATCGGGTTTTGGATGACCCGAGAGCGTTACGACGCTTATTGTGGAAAGTTGGCATTTTGGAAGAAATTTTATATATTTGGGTTGAAGTGTATTTTAATATTATGGATGTCCGTTTGGAATTTCGAGCCTGGGAATAGCTCTGTATGGTGATTCTGGTAGTAGGAGCGCGTTTGGATATGGATTTGGATGTCCGAGGGTCATTTTGGGGTCATTTGGCAAAAGTTGGAAGTTGGAGGTTTTTGGAAGTTTGGCCGGGAGTGGACATTTTGATATTGGGGTCGGATTCCAATTCCGGAAGTTAGAGTAGGTCTGTAATGTCAAATGTGACTTGTGTGCAAAATTGAGGTCAATCAGACGTGATTTGATATGTTTCGGCATCGAATGTAAAAGTTTGAAGTTCTAAAGGTCATTAAGCTTGAATTGGGGTGCGATTCATGGTTTCGATGTTGTTTGGTGTAATTTGAGGCCTCAAGCAGGTTTGTGTTACGTATTGGGACTGGTTGGTGTGATCGCACGGAGTCCCGAAGGTCTCGGGTGTGTTTCGGAGTGGTTTCAGACCAATTTTGGTTGTTTTGGATGTTGTTGTTGTTGGTACTGATTTTGTCCTTCGCGAACGCGAAAGGACTCCCCCGTTCGTGAAGAAGGAATTGGAGCTGCTGAGTTTTGTTCATTGCGAACGCGACACAAGGGTCGGGAATGCGGAACAGGGTCTGGAACAGCCTACGCTAACGCGATAGGGTAGTTGCGAACGCGTAGAAGAAAGAGGGAGCGGGGTCTGGAGTAGTTTGGCCTTCACGAATGCAGCTTGTGGACCGCGAACACGAAGGGTGGAGGTAACAAGGCTTCGCAAATGCGGCCTAGGTGACGCGAACGCGAAAAAGAAGTAGCTGAGCAGACTTGTTTTAAAGCGGCGTTTGGGTTCATTTCACCCATTTTCCACACGGCTTGGGAGATTTTTGGAGCTCTTCAAGGGGGTATTTTCATCATCTAATGCAAGTTAAGTGATTTCCACCTATTAAAAGTTAAATACGTGGTTCATATATAGATTTAAACATGGAAATTAGTAGAAATTTGGGATTTGGAAGAAAAACCTAGAAATTGGTATTTTTGGATTTTGACCACGAATTTGGGCATGGAATTTGGAATAAATTATATATTTGAGTTTGAAATATTATGGGTAATGTTTATCTTCAAAAAATTTCGGAATCCGTACATGTGGGCCCGAGGGTAACTTTATCGATTTTTTGAGCGGAGTTGAAAATTGTTATAAATTGATTGACTATGAGTGTTAGAGTATGTTTTGATTGGGTTGCATTTTATTTGACTAGTTTTGGATCGACGGGCTTCGGTTTGAGGTGTTAGAGAGGCTTTGGAGTCGGTTATGAAACTTCGTAGTGAGGTAAGTCTCTTGTCCAACACTGTGAGGGGGAAACTACCCCTAGGTGATGTAATTGATTTGTGTTACTTGTTGCGGGGGCTACGTACGCACGAGGTGACGGGAGTCCGTACACAGTTACATTCATGCTATTGTCCGGGTAGACTTAGGTTCACACCATGCTATAATTGTACTATAGGGGTTATTGTTGCTCGTTTAAATTTTTTTATTTCGTATTACGACTTGAGACCGGACTTGCATAGAGTGATAGACTTGCTTTTGTAGAGATTTGACGGGTTTCATGACTAGCTATGGAATAATTGTATTGCTTATACGAATTTCTCCCGCACTTATGTGTTTCCATTGAAAGGTTTTCCTTAAAAGCTTATAACTCACACGCCTATTCGTGAGTGGGGTCAATGACCTGTTAAAGATTTTTATTCTAATGGGACCAGTCTGTTCTCCTCGACAGGATAGATACATTATCATTTACCCTGTAAATTATACTTCTTTCTATTTAATTGATGAAAATTATGATTTCAAAAATACTAAAATGAGTAATTAAGTTAATCATTTACTATTGGCTTTCCTGACGGCGGTGTTAGGTGTCATCACTACCTTTAATGTATTTCGGATCGTGACATATAACCTCCAATTACCTGTAATCTTCAACTGGTGGAAAATTAGACACATAGCCTCCAATTGCCAATGTAGCCATCAATTGACATCTAAAACGCATTTTGGCCATCCTGGGTCATATCAGTGACCACGTGTTCCATGAAAATCACACCATTGATTAGGATCCCTTTGGTTAGGATCTGAATGAATTGGTTCAGGGAACCTAGCTTATTTATGTTCCTCATAACTGACGTCAGTTCTATCAAGCTGATGTTAAAGTTGTAGTAGGATAATCAGGGATACGTTGAATCTCGGGACCATATGCTTCTTTTTCTTGCAAAGTTCTGCTAAGAAAACCTATCTAATGACTGAACACATTTATTTCCTCGCTCATCAGGCCTTTTGTAAGGCTGAAAAAGACCTCTAGAAGATCTCCGATCTAGATCAACATCAGCTTTAATTTTTTTCCTGATTCTGATCTCGATTGCACCCTTTTGGAAGACACCGAGAAACCTAGTTGATCATCTTCTATTCTAATCTTTGACTCGTAGAAATTGTGGACATTTTCTTCAACAAGACTAATTCGATCTCGTGTTGGGCCAAATCATTTCCTTTACAGCTGTAGTGTAGGTCCTGATATGTTGATGTGGATCCGAAGTTCCATCATACTTCAGAATATCTAGCATCTTAAACCTTTTTGGAATCAATTGTGGGCCGCACTTAGCTTGAACGAAAGTTGCGTATACTTCTTGGAATTCGGTCCCTTTAACACTGGTGGCGCTCCGGGGATATGATCCATCCGACATGGAATTCCTTAGCATTTTGGTCCATACGCTCATTTATTTCCCTCATGAATCTCATAAGTTCGATTTTGATTGGGTCATTTGTGTTGGTGTCTTTCCCAGATCCACTACCGGTACCTCCTGCCTCGTTAAAATTGAACTTATCCCTTAGAGCGTCGTAACCGGTTCTTGTTTGATTTGCAGGGGTGCTGGGAGGAATTAGAGATCCTTCCTCAGACTTATTGGAAGCAACCGATGTGCCTGCTTCAATTCTGTCATTACCTGGTCTTATAGTGAGAGGTGATCCATAATTTCCCTTTGTTGATCTCTCAAGATTTTAACCTTTTCAATAACGTATCCGTCATCCGCATCATCAGGAGTTGGATTCCCCACATGCCGAGGATTTTTACCTTCACGGATTGGAGTTGTTTCATCTCCTTTATTGCGGGTTTCGCTAGTTGAATCATCACATTGGAACACATCCTCACGTTCAGTGTAGGCTCCAACATTATAGGAATTATTGACATCGTAAGTTGCTATATCTGATTTTTCTTTTGCTAAAAAGGAATCAACATTTGTTAGTAACAGATGAATGGATCAAAGCAATTACACAATTGTCTATGCCCTATTGTGGGTGTCAAATTGTTTACCCGTAAAGCTGTATACTTGAATTTGTAACGTGGTTTATAGACACACGAATTAGTTTGATCCAAAATATGAAATAGATAGGAACTAAAATGAGATTATAAAATAACTTTAAAAGAAATACAAGCCCGACTAAGTGTTTAGCTTCTCCAATAGCAGTAGCAAGAGCAAAGTTAAGAATAAAATAATGAGAGCAATTCTATAGAATGAGAGCAAATTACAGCTTTTTAGTACAAAATATTTCGTGTCCTATAATGGACGCTAATACTCTTATTTATAGCTTTATATAAGGAGACAAGATCCCAAAATCAAGCTCCCCTTGAATGAGAATAAAACCCCAACTGATGGATGCATAACGGTTGATCATAAATACAAAGATTCTTTATAATGACTGCCCATTAAATGTTGTCTTTTCCAACTGATGTCTTACTTTCAAATCTTTACTCTCGCATTCGATGCCTTCGGGACTCGCTCAGCACCGGTCACATGCTTGCATCCGATGTCAGCTATTTGCTGACTCACATTTTATCTTTCTTTAGTTCCACATATCATCTTGTCATTTGTCCGACTGTGCTAACCAATTACCCCATACAATTCCAATCGCATGGTCAAACGAAATATATAAAAATCCTTAATTTATTTATATCCCTATGTTTTGAGCATTCAGAATAAAACTCATTAACAATCAAATTCTTTACCATTTGGCCAGTTGCCGTCGGCAATAATATTAAAGGTTAACATATTCAACAACCATGATCTGTATCCAGTTATCAAATTAAAACATCTTCTCCATGTCCACTTTTTTGCTAATATTGATACCACTACAAAACTTCAAGAACCAGATTATAGAAAAGTAAAACAAGAATTAATGTGCTAGGACGGCATTTAATTAGTTGTTCAAAAAAGATTAATGGCTACAGCCTGCTCACNGTGGGTGCCAAACTGTTTACCCGTAAAGCTGTATACTTGAATTTGTAACGTGGTTTATAGACACACGAATTAGTTTGATCCAAAATATGAAATAGATAGGAACTAAAATGAGATTATAAAATAACTTTAAAAGAAATACAAGCCCGACTAAGTGTTTAGCTTCTCCAATAGCAGTAGCAAGAGCAAAGTTAAGAATAAAATAATGAGAGCAATTCTATAGAATGAGAGCAAATTACAGCTTTTTAGTACAAAATATTTCGTGTCCTATAATGGACGCTAATACTCTTATTTATAGCTTTATATAAGGAGACAAGATCCCAAAATCAAGCTCCCCTTGAATGAGAATAAAACCCCAACTGATGGATGCATAACGGTTGATCATAAATACAAAGATTCTTTATAATGACTGCCCATTAAATGTTGTCTTTTCCAACTGATGTCTTACTTTCAAATCTTTACTCTCGCATTCGATGCCTTCGGGACTCGCTCAGCACCGGTCACATGCTTGCATCCGATGTCAGCTATTTGCTGACTCACATTTTATCTTTCTTTAGTTCCACATATCATCTTGTCATTTGTCCGACTGTGCTAACCAATTACCCCATACAATTCCAATCGCATGGTCAAACGAAATATATAAAAATCCTTAATTTATTTATATCCCTATGTTTTGAGCATTCAGAATAAAACTCATTAACAATCAAATTCTTTACCATTTGGCCAGTTGCCGTCGGCAATAATATTAAAGGTTAACATATTCAACAACCATGATCTGTATCCAGTAATCAAATTAAAACATCTTCTCCATGTCCACTTTTTTGCTAATATTGATACCACTACAAAACTTCAAGAACCAGATTATAGAAAAGTAAAACAAGAATTAATGTGCTAGGACGGCATTTAATTAGTTGTTCAAAAAAGATTAATGGCTACAGCCTGCTCACCAAATCATGGATTATTCATATGTATCAAGTCCCTATATAAGAAGGTGACATTGGAAGCACAGCTGATTCATCCCATCAAACACACTTAATTTTAGACTTGTTCAACTCCAAATTCAAGCTTCTTCGTTTTATTCTTAAGTTTTTGAGTTTGAAATGACCAAATTATTCTCTTTTCTTAGCTTGTTAACTCTGAGTTTCTGCTGCCTTGTCACTGCTTTCGAACCTAGTCCATTGCAAGATTTCTGCGTCGCAGATTCTGCTAGCTCAGGTATTCAAGATTTTGTA
>ML405093.1:43193-163175 GCA_005239525.1 Nicotiana knightiana | reverse complement strand
CCCACCCGCCCTTTTTCAAATTTCTTTTTTTTCCTTTTTGCTCTTCATTATATATAGAGATGTATGTGTATAGTGTTGTGAGGAAGTTATGATATGAGTGGGGTAAATGGAGAAATGGATTGTGGGGTGTGTGCCGTGAGTGGAGGAGATGGGAAAGTGAGGGGTGAGTGATGTGGGGAAATGGGGAATTTGGGAGTTGGGATGCATATTGTATTTTCTGTTTTCCTTTTTCCCCTTTTTTTTTTAAAATTATATAAAAGAAAATAAGAAGATAAAATACATAGCTATATATAATCCACTTACTCTTACACTTAAAGAAAACTATATATAAATAAGAAAATTCAATATTTACACTATAGTTTAAATTAGACAAAGAAGATAAAATAGTTTACTTATTATATATAATTAAAACACCAAGATTGGCCCCAAAAAAAAGTATTACACTAAAATAACATAACTTTTTGGTGTGGTCAAAAATTAGTTATTCACAGGAACCGTACTCAACATATCACTGTTGCAGCGTGCAACCCGATCCACACATGATACCGTTGCGGCATGTAATCCGATCCAAACAATATACCCATGGCGGCATTCCACCCGATCCACACATAACAATAAATAAGGAAATACCCATCAAGTCATAATACTTTTACCTACGAACTACCCGAATATCGACTACAAGCACACCAAATGCAAAAATACAACCCTGGGGAGATGGATAGCGCCATACGCTAAAAAATCCAAACATGACTAAGGTGCAATAAATGACCTGCATCTCGAGAGTCGTCCTGCTCACATAATACCACGAGCTACACGGGATCACAACACATGTGCGAATAATCAATTTGTCTCAAAACCCACATGGAAAAATAGAGTATTACATTGTATAGCTTACGACGGGAAAAGCATCCAATACCCGAAGACTCCTCTGTAAGCAACGTTATGCCAAATGAACGCGTCCGACCTTACTTACAGCACACATTAACATTAGACCCACCAACGGACCTCAAGTCGATTCCAATCATGACATACTGGGCCAACAACCCTTCGAGGATCCATAATGGCCCAATTCATGACACACACGAACAACTGTCCCAATCTGAAACAAGTTCTCACAGTTCACAACCAAAGGAATAGAGCGCCTTCCAGGCATGAACTCTCACATTAATGATTGTACCAAAAATCTCAATACATGGTTTCAATATTTAACAATCAAGTGACTAACATGTCAATTTATACAAATTTTCCCGTGGGATATACCTTCCGCACCAGGTAACAAAGTATGCACATCCATACCACCAACAGTGTTGATGCTATAAAGCACATCAAAAATCCGCAAATTAATAAACAAAGCCTCTTACACAGGACACCGTTCTTAGGTGACACTAAAGAAAATACCAACTTACTCTGAACATCTGAATTCTTTTCTGCTCATCCGAGCCCGTGACATTCTTGTCAGCACCGAACCGCAACCTGGATCCTCACCTCCCAATTCTCACGCTGCTCATTGCATATATCATGCTGCTATGCAAGAGTACAAGAATTTCATCATAACTCCTAAACCACCAATAGAATAACAATCCATCATCTAGAACCTCTTTCACTCAACACATTTCAGAGGGACGATGGCATCACGCAACCGAATTCCCATAACTGCAGAAAATACAAATCTCAAGTTGTGACCTAAACCACCATAACTCTTCTGGGATCCATCTACACATAACAAGCAATTATAATCAAATATCTCCAAATCAATCAAATTACGGCGGCTGTCAAAACCGCACATACCGCCATAAATCATCTGCATAACTAACGTGTCGAAGGAACTGATCATTGCCACTATCATGCTGGTTCAAACCATTACTAACTGACCCCACTTCTTCCAATTTGCTCTTAACTTGCCTTATAAATAATAATAGCTCCATTAAAAAACATAACTAAACTAAACAACAGTCATCCCAGGTGACCTAATTCATGAGACCACATCGTCTCAATACCGATGAACCATCTCATATCCTCCTTACGCGCACAATAACATTTCCATCTGGTACACCCATTCTGAAAGATCCTCCACGAATCTGAAGTTGTTTTCTCCCATTTTTTCAATATTGCACTGCAGAACCGATGATAACATAGAACACTCCAAGTCCCTCTCATAATTCACTGCAAAAACTCGATCCTTAACCACACAATGGACCCAAAATCCTCAGGCACTGCACTTTAATTCTTGAACCCACTAGAACTGCTGTTGAGAGTCACACTCTGACCTGATCCCGAATATAATCAAACTCTTACGCTCTGTTAGCGCATGAACACTCTCAAAGACTCAACCGGGTGAATTCTTTTCCTGTACATCACATCCACAAGAAGCATAAACTCTGAGTCTTCCCAAAACCTGCACATGAATCGATAAGGCCAAATATAGCACCCATTCATCAAGTTCTTTGCTCGAATTAACCCTGATGTTTTCTTTTCTTAGTTATAAATAATCCACCAATGCACCGATAACCAGAAACCGCATAAGCAGACATCCACACGGTCTAATCGTAGACGGTGGGATCCCCCACTTAGCTTTAAACTACCATCACATAACGTAGAACCCACAAAGATTACTTCTTCTCAATAACCATGATCTCGCAGCATTAACCCGCCAAATTGCTAATGGTATCTCGTTAAAATTTTCATGAACATTCCGAATTATCAGCCACAATCGCATATTCGACCTTCTACCGGGTAGTAAGTAGAACTCCTCGTAAAAACTTCATCAAAATCATGCAACCGCTAACCTGCTCACAGGAGATAACCCACATGCGGTATTCTATATCGACATCTTCTAATGATGTTGCACTGTGTACAACTACCACGAAATCAGCAAACCCTCCTGAGCCCATGCTCATCCACCAGTTGTAGAAGTCTGTTCATTCCCCATCGACATCAACTGAAAATCTAACAATACATTCCAAACTCGGAGTCACTTTGCATCCAAAAACGATAATCAAGTATTCACACCCCTCTTCATTCATGCAAACTCCTCTTTGCCATATTCCATCTCCTTCGGTACAGTAGCCACCATCCCAAATAAAATTCATAGACCAAATCACCTTCTATCACGATTCCCCAAATCGCCCTAACCTTTCTCAAGGCACGTGGCTATCCCACCACAGAATCTATGCGCTACTCTGCCACTCCAACTTCGGTTAACCCATCTCCTTAAGCAACTTCTCGACCTCTGTTGTGCATACTTGACCTGCTAGTAATTCAACCACCACGAGACACCTCCCATCATGTCCTTCCTCATCCTTCGCTATCCAAATGCTGCCTCAAATCAAAACCCATCTCTGTAGCACCTGAACTAATAAATTGCTACTAACTCTAAGCCTCCTCGAAGACCATCTTTCTTGAGCCATCAGCATTAGAAACACTGACTCGATTCTGGAACCACTACATACTGCAATCTCTAACAATTACTTCTCGGGCACCATTTCACAACACCCTGACCCAAAGTCAAATAAAAGAAGACCATAACACCGGTGAACCTTAATGCATTCAAACAAGGACCATGACACGACATCACAATTGAGAATTCCACTACGCTCGAAAATATCAAGTCTCGTTACTCCATCAACCAAAGCATGAACATCCATAGTCTAATTGCCTTTCCTCCGCTGGAATTAAATGCCGAACCTCTATACCATGCACTGAGAAATCCTCTTTTCGAGTCTTTCACTGCCTCGACACATAAACAAGAATACTACCATTACATAAACATTGTGCGATAACAATGCACGAACATCATAATAATCTATGCATAGCCTCAAAACCATAGGAAATACAAATACTGGGCTGAAATGACCACAAGGCGCCGATAATAGCCTGACCGAATACGTCGGGAGAAACATCCTGCACCATATCTGCAGTATCACTACAACTCCTCTATTTCCAGTTGATAACAAGCGCTCCATGTCACATAAGATTGAGTAGGAAGGATATGAACGCATAAGTGTCGCACACCCTTTTTTTCCTCCTCCTCAGCGAAAGATCGGGTTCATGACATTGGTTGGGACAACTCTTTCCTTTTGGGAAAGGGTTTTTCATAACTTGAAGAGTCGCCACCTAACGATTTTAACGGTGTGTTAGGGCACCTAAGGGGTTCAATTACAACTATGTTGCTAACCAGAGATTTGGGTAAGGGCTTGAAATTATCCTAAGGGGAAGGTTTTAGGCACCCCTCAGGATCCACAAGTGTGGTTCCCGGCCAAATGGTTTCGTGAATTTGTACAAATAGAAAATAAAAAGGAAAGGCTCAAATAAGAGAGGATTTAAGTCTTAAGCATACAAGTGTTTAGAAAAATAGTAGGGGTAATTATGAACTATCGTATACAAGTGTCCTAGGTTTATAATAATATGGATCACATCAATGCAATATCCGGTAATGACTCCTCGAAGAGGGTCTACACGTGGTATTAGCGCACCGGTAATCAGATCCATATTCTACCCTTCCCACCCCGTGAAGGTAATTAAAGCGTGTGTTGGTCACAGATTCTATTGCGTGCTATTACCCGTCCCATCCTATCAGTCCTGGAGGAGGTTAGGACTACTATCCTAAAAGGTAGGTACTAGGCGGACCCTCAGGTTTAAAGGGGTAAAATACTAAGGCGACAAGCAAATAGAATGTAGGACTGCAGTCAATGGTAAGCACATAGGAGGATATAGGAGGCTCAGATTTTCCTCTGCAGATAATGCATATAATTAGCACGACTCAAACACATATAAGGGAAGTGTTATTAATTAAGATCCTAAGACATGGTATCTAGGTGAATTCAGATGATAAATAGATAGGCAAACTTGTTTTATAACTCAAGAAAAACATGCTCTTAATCAGTTTTCCTATTGATTTAAAAAATAAACCTATTAGTGTTAAGCATCACACACAAGAGAGAGACAGATTTCTAATTTTTTTTTCTGGAAATTTAGTCATCTAAGGCTTGCCTAGGCGGGGGACAGTGTATATTAACAGAATTATTAAAGGAAATGTTGCAAATTGTTACCTAAACATGTTCTTCTAGGTTGTTCAGAACACAGAAACATTACCAGTTATTTTTTAGAGAAAACTGAGTGAGGTGGTTATACTTTTTATACATCAATAATTAGACTAAATGTAGTTTAGCGGTTAGGGCCCCATAACATGATATCTAATGCACAGATAGATATGCAGAATGATGCGTATGCAGAATTCCTAATCATAATTTCTAAATGCTCAGTAGTTATAGTATTAATCATGGTTTCAGAAGATGCTAGAATTATAATTTATTTTAATGTTGTTTATCCTAGGACAAGATTTCTAAGCATACATGGAAGTGTAGAACATGATAGTACAAAATACCATTTATTAGCAGGATTTTTCTAAGTAAAAGTGAACATGTTGAAACAGTAGGTATGAGATCTAATAAACATGATTTCTAATGCGTGAATTTGAACATATGGGCCTAAACATGGACTCTATTCCACATATGAAAATAAAATCAAATAGCATGGTTTCTAATGTATGAATTTTAACACAGGGGCCTAAACATGATCTCTATTGCACAAATAGGAAATAAAGTCTAATAGCATGATTTCTATCCCTTTAATAGCTAATGCATGCGTAGCTACCCCTCCCTTTTCACTATCCATCCCCTGAGTTGTTCATAATTTATTACAGGCCAGGGAATTATGAATTACACAACTAAAGGAAAATAAGAAGTTACTTCTATAGGGAGCCTTCAATTATGCCCAGATCTTCCAAACCTAACTGCCTTATGGTATTGCATAGCCTTTTCATAATCCGGATGTGTCAGAGTTCCCTAAGGATCTCAAGGGCTCCCAGGCAGTGCTCACACCCAGACATAGCCAAAGAATTAAACATGTGCAGTGTGGAAGTGTCAGCCTTGTGTGTCAGAGTTCAGAGGGTACTTGAAGGGTTCCCAAAGCAGTGCTCACACGAAGGGGGATGAACTTAGACTTCTAAGAGTGTATGTGAGAGTGCTTTTTATTTAAAAGGATTTAAGCGAGGAACAATTTTGAGAAAGGGTAAGTAAGAAAACAGATTTTGAAGAAGAAAATAGAAGCTTAACACCACAAAGGACGAAGGATAGTCCAATAAGCACAAACATGGGTAATGGTATTAGTGACAAATACAGAGCATGTAAGGGCATACATACAACAGGCAGATACACACACAGACATACAATCAGGAACTCCTAAGGGTCTAGAGGATCAGGGGGTATAGTGCTAGGTCAGATTAACACCTAAGGCCATGGTTAAACTAATGTACCAGTCATAGGCATGTAAGAAGTAGGTGCTAAGTGTACAGAAACATGCTGGTCATAAACAAATAAAGCCTAATTTAAACATGCAGAGGGGAGTTCAGGATCCTTGATACATGTTGAAGAATAAGTAAGCAAGTTGGAAGCATGCTGAATCGCAACAGTAATGGAAACATGTTGGTTTGAGGACTGAAATATAAATTAGAACATACCAGTGAAGTGAAGAAAGCAATAACACAAACAGGAAAGTAGGAGAATGCACAATAGTTAGCCTTGTCTTGCGGCCGGCTAACCCAGAGTTGTAGTAATTAGCACAAAAGAGAGAGTAGAAAGTCTTTAAGTTGTGAGAGAGATTTTTTTTAACAGATTAGTTTGTGTGTGTGTCTGTGTATGAATAGAGTATATATAATTTTGAAAACTTGATGAAAAATAAGGAAAGAATTAGAAATAACCAGTGATTGTGGGACTGAATATCAATCAGTACCCAATTAGTACAAGTATCCCTATAATCAAGGGAGTAATTCACACTATGAGTTTTTAATAAGGAAAGAACCATATATATATCTTATAGGAATATAAGAACAGTGTAAGTATAATAGGAAATTAGGTATCCCTTAATTGAGGGGTTAAACTCAAACGACTAGTAGGTAAAATAATAATTAAGGAAAGTTCTTATGCTTGTAACATGTAAGGAAACAGTTTCACCCCTAATTCAAGCATACAAATGAGACTAGGTTTAGAAGATGTCACTTAAGGAAATAGTAATCAATTAACAGTTAATCAATTATGTAACAAGGTAAGAAAACAAAGTTGGAAATTAGTAAGACCAACTCATAAGAAATCAGGGATTCGAAATTGGTACTAATTAAGGGAAGGCCTCATGTATCTAAGGAAACATTCAGAATCAGCAGAGGATATCGTATGAAAAATCAGTACAGTACTAATCATAATTATTCAGGGATTCAAGACATTAATGATTCAAGCATGGTGAACACACAAGAAGCAGCAGAATCAAAGACCCAATAGCATAGTGAAGCAATAATCACAAAGAAACAGGAATTACTCATGGGAAATAGACACACATACAAATCGAAAGAAAAGACATGCTCATCATTTAGAACACTGTGTTAAAACTAAATAAATCATGATTGAAAGTGATAAAACGTTTAAGCATATGAGAAAAATCACTTAAACTTTGAGAAATTGTTTGAAGAAAAGGTTTCAAAAACCCTAAGTGAAAAACTTGTTTAAAAATGGAAGACCTTTAAGAAAAATGTAATAATACTCGTAATAAACCCGGATCTAGTGTAGATCTAAGAGAATAGGAAGGTTTTTGAAGAAAACATGTAAAAAGCTTCATGATATACACATATCTAAGACAGATCTAAAGGAATCGTGAAAATACCAGGGGTTAGGGTTTCAGAGAGTTGAAAAAATAAGAAAAACCTTAAAGATGTCGTCGGCATTGGCCGGAAAAGTCATGGCTCTTACTCAGACGGTTGGAGGAGGCCGGAAGATGGCATGAGGGACCATAGGTAGGATCTGAACCACTCCAGGTTCGCCTGAGGGCCTTAGGGAGTCATTAGACCGATGTAGGGTGAAGCAGTAACCAGGAGATAGTGAAAGACCATAGTTTCCGGTGAGGGAACTAGCCGGAGAAGACGAACAAACTCCATTGGAGGTGGAGGGACAAGGGAAGGTTATAGAGAGAACCAGAGAGAGATAGAGAGAGAATGAGAGACTGGGAAATGAGGGGTCTGAGGGGGGGTAGTTCTAGGTTTAATTATGGTAGGTGGGATCTGGGCCGTTGATAAGAAATAATTAACGGCAAGGATTAGCCAAAGGGTTGGGTCGGGCAGGTGAGGTATTGGGCTTAGGTTTATTGGACTGATTTTAAAAGGGGGTATTGGGCTAGTAGATTTAGGCTAAAATCGAAATTAAAAATCGCTATTAGTTAAATACCCATTAAAATAGATAAGTAATTAATAAAAATAACTAATAATTATATAAAATGAAATTAATACTAGATAAATGAAATTAAGGTAATTAATGAATATAAAAATATAAAATGAAATAATTATTGATTTAAATGTTATAAAATGTACAATTAGGCCATAGTTACAAAGTTATTGTAATTACGGTCAAATAATGTCAAATTGGCTAATTTGTGAAATAATTAAATCTTAATAGGATTAAAAATGATATATTGACTGGGAAATATTTTGAAATTCTTTATAATACAATTTATGAATAATTATTGAATATAAAAAATACTGAATAAATTGGAAAAGGATTTAATAAAAATATGAAAAATTTTGGAAAAATACCAGTTATTATAAAGAGTTATTTTGGAGGTATATATATAAATTTAAAAATGATTTGCGAAAAAGTTGGGTATCAACAGCTGCCCCTCTTTACCCGGGAAGGATGAAAGAGTTGTCGGGTAAAGATATGATGGCCAATTTTGACCGAGTGGAAATAGCTTGAAAGGTTCAGGCCGCATGTACTTCTGGGGTCATCGGTGAAGTATACCGATGAAGTTTTACAAGAATCGACGCTAAGTACAGGATTAGATGAGCAAGCGGCTTATAGAGATGGTTTAGGAGAACTGGAGCAGAACCGCTCCCGCCTGGATGGCTGTTGCTTGCCGGATTACCTGCAAATAAACAATACGAGCGTATATTGTGCATAATTTAAACATGATGCAAATTCCCGTTGGACGATGAATGTTGTCTTTGGACGGTTAAGGATAACGTCTTTAGACCATGATGTCCCGGGCCATGAATTGCTTTGATGAGGGATTCGCAGGCCATGAAATGATGTTCTCGGGCCATGGGGATAGTGCCTTCGAACCATGACGCCTTTGAATAATGATATGCAAAATGACAAAAGAGATCCTCAGGCCATGACATGGTGTTCTCGAGCTATGAAGATGGTGCCTCCGAACAATGACGCCTTTGGATAGGTTGGCGATATTTCAGCCCATGAAGATGCAATAGTATGATGCTGACAAGACAGAGCTTAGTCTTGCGAATTTAAAAAGGGCAGAGCTTAGCCCGAAAGGAAGCGAATGATAGAGACAGGGGTTGTTTTTGAAAAGTAAATGGGAGACAGCGTTCAGTCTCGAAAGGCAGAAAGGTAGCCTTATGCAATATGCGGATGTAGATGGAGATAATTTTTAGCTTCGGAAGGCAGAAAGGTAGCCTTATGCAATATGCGGATGCAGATGGAGACAATGTTTAGTCTCGGAAGGCAGAAAGGTAGCCTTATGCAATATGCGGATGCAGATGGAGACAGCATTTAGTCTCGGAAGGCAGAAAGGTAGCCTTATGCAATATGCGGATGCAGATGGAGGCAGTGTTTAGTCTCGGAAGGCAGAAAGGTAGCCTTATGCAATATGCGGATGCAGATGGAGACAGTATTTAGTCTCGGAAGGCAGAAAGGTAGCCTTATGCAGTATGCAAGGAAAGACGACAGAAATTCTTAGATGGCGTTAATTCCGGTAGAGCGTTGTGATAATGAAGCATCATTTGTGTTGATAACAAATCTTGGCGTGTGTGATGAGTTTGAGGAAAATTATCTTTCCTTTGAGCGGATAATATGTTTTGGGGCTTTCACAATTTGTGCCTGCATCCAAAGAAAAATTGTGAGTTTTGTAAAGGGGCAAGGTTAGTTCGCATTCCCGCTGGCTCTGCTTGGCTCGTTGGGCTTGATTTGATGATACTGTCTGTATCATTGGGGTAGCGTTCGCTAAACAAGATGTTTCAAAAATAAATATGCATGATTTTTTAAAAGTATAATATATAATCTAAAACAATTTTTAGATGAACCGACGATGTGGCATGGCTTGAGACATTGCGACCTCTTCTGCTACAGAATTTTGAGGGTCCTCCTCAAAATTATGACCCAGTTTGCTGGGTGGATGCCTCTGACTGCTACTCGCACCGTGACTGGCTGAACTTTCTTCGAAATTTTGAGGGTCCTCAAAATTCTGCCCCAGTTTCCAATTGCGGGGAAAAAATAGATTTTTATTGAATTGTGACCGAACACATAGGGATGCCTACGTATCCCCTCTTAAACGGGAATCAGGTCAGGTGTAGTTCAAATTACATCATCGAGAAAGCATAAAAATTACACATAGTAGCGTTTGACTGCATCTGAATTGATTGGCTTGAGCCAGACTTCTCCGTCTATTTCCGCGAGTATAAGTGCTCCTCCCGTCAACACTCTATGAACCATGTACGGACCTTTCCAGTTAGGAGATAACTTCCCCTTGTCTTCATCTTGATGCGGAAAGATTTTCTTTAACACCAGCTGCCCCGGTGTGAATCGTCTCGGCTTGACTTTCTTGTTGAAGGCCCTGACCATTCTGTTTTGATATAGTTGACCATGAAATTCCGCATTTATTCTCTTCCCGTCTATGAGGGCTAGTTGCTCATAACGGCTTCTTACCCACTCTGCATCGCTGAGCTCAGCTTCCTGTATAATTCTTAGAGATGGAATCTCCACGTCGGCGGGAATAACAACCTCTGTACCATAAACTAGCATATAGGGAGTTTCCCATGTTGATGTGCGGACAGTGGTGCGGTATCCCAGTAAGGCGAATGATAACTTATCATGCCATTGCTGGTGCCTTTCTATCATTTTTCTTAGTATCTTCTTGATGTTTTTGTTAGCGGCCTCTACAGCTCCATTCATCTGAGGTCTGTATGCTTATGGAATTCTTCTATTTGATCTTGAAAGTTTCACACATATCTTTCATCAAGTCACTGTTGAAATTAGAACCATTGTCGGTGATGATTGACTCAGGAACTCCGAACTGACAAACAATGCGTTCGCGGACAAAGTCGGCCACAACTTTCTTAGTAACTGGTTTGTAGGAGGCTTCTTCGACCCATTTAGTGAAGTAGTCAATGGCGACCAAAATGAACATTTGGCCATTGGAAGCGGCAGGCTCAATTGGTCCAATAACATCCATACCCCAAGCGGCGAACGGCCATGGTGAGCTTGTTGCATTGAGCTCACTTGGAGGCACTTTATCATATCCCCGTGTATCTGGCAGTGGTGGAACTTCCAAAAATACTGGATGCAGTCTATTTCCATAGTCATCCAAAAGTAACTAGCTCGGAGTATTTTCTTTGCTAAAACAAAACCGTTCATATGTGGGACACAGGTCCCTGCATGAATTTCTTCCAGCAACTGTGATGTTTCCTTTGCATCAACACACCTTAATAACCCCAAATCAGGAGTCCTCCTATACAGGATTCCTCCGCTATGGAAAAAATTGTTGGACAATCTCCGAAGTGTGTGTTTCTGAGTGGAATTTGCAAGCTCGGGGTATTCTCCTTTTGCCAAGTACTCATAGATGTCATGAAACCAAGGATTTATGTCTGCTTCTTCTTCGATATGGGCACAGTAAGCTGGCTGATTATGGATCTTTATGGGAATAGGGTACATGAAATTCTTGTTCGGATGCTGGATCATTGAGGACAAAGTAGCTAATGCGTCGGCGAACTCATTCTGGATTCCGGGGACGTGCCGGAACTCTATCTTTATGAACCTCTTTCTTAATTCATGTACGTGGTGCAGATACGGCAGTATATTTGAATTCTTTGTTACCCATTCTCCTTGTACCTGATGTACCAATAAGTCTGAATCACCGATCACTAACAGCTCCTGGAAGTTCATGTCAATGGCCATAGTAAGCCCCAAGATGCAAGCTTCATATTCGACCATATTGTTGGTGCAAGGGAACCTGAGTTTGGCGGATATCGGATAATGCTGACCGGTCTCTGTATCGACTCCCTTGAAGTTTGCTGCTCCATTAAAGAACATCCCAGCCATCATAGGATTCTGCAATATCTTTTCTTATGAACGATACCTTTTCATCAGGAAAATATGTTTTCAGGGGTTTGTATCCTCTGTCTACGGGATTCTCAGCAAGATGGTATGTTAGAGCTATTCCTTTAACTGCCTTCTGAGTCATGTAAACAATGTCAAATTCGCTCAGCAGGATCTGCCACTTGGCTAGCTTGCCAGTGGGCATGGGCTTCTGAAAGTTGTACTTTAATGGATCCATCCTTGATATGAGATATGTTGTGTAGGCACAGAAGTAGTGCCTCCTCTTTTGGGCGACCCAAGTTAGAGCAAAATAGGTACGCTCTAATAGAGAATATCGGGCCTCATATGGAGTGAACTTCTTGCTGAGGTAATAAATAGCTTGTTCCTGCCTTCCTGTTTCATCGTGCTGTCCCAGAACGCAGTCGAAGGCTCCGTCTAATACTGCAAGATAGAGTAGTAAAGGTCTGCATGGCTCGGGCGGTACTAGGACCAGTGGTGTTGACAAATATTCCTTGATTCTGTCGAAATCCTTTTGACAATCATTGGTCCACTTGGTCGCAACGTCCTTCTTTAACATCTTAAAAATTGGCTCGCAGATGACTGTAGACTGTGCTATAAACCGGCTAATGTAATTAAGCCTCCCAAGAAAATCATCACATCTTTCTTGTTCCTTGGTGGTGGTAACTCTTGAATGGCTTTGACCTTGGACGGATCCAATTCTATTCCCCGGCGGCTTACAATAAATCCCAACAGCTTCCCATCAGGAATCTCGAATGCACACTTCGCGGTGTTTAGTTTCAGATTGTATTTTCGCAACCTATTGAAGAACTTCCCCAAATTCTCCATGTGATCAGCAGCTTTCTTTAATTTGATAATGACATCATCTACGTACACCTCAATCTCTTTGTGAATCATGTCATGGAATATGGTAGTCATGGCCCTCATGTAGGNCCCCTCCCCCTCCCCCTCCCCCTCGAGGACAACACAATAATCCATATCATCATTCTCTAGGAACAAACTCCTCATTGCTACAAGTGCGTCTTCTTCATCTGAACCGTAAATAGTGTCGTCCTGCTTGAAATTCTACTCAAGATGAGGTATCGGCTGCTCCAAAGGGTAATAGGGACTGCTCCAAGGTGGCGACCAATTGTTGAATTCCTGCCAAGTGTACTCATACCCCAGACCGAAAGTGGTGCCATGTTCTTTGAGCTTTATGGGCTTCGTGATCCCTTGGAGTTTTTTACCGAGCCCTTTGCCTTGCTCATATCCTCTCCAGTTCAGGATGCTCTCAATCTTGTTATCCCACCATTTGTCCTTGTCGATTGCATTGACTCGTTCAATATGGTGGTAAGTTCCTCCGCCTATCTTCCTTTTCCCGTCAATCATCGGAATAGTTTGACGGCTATAAATGGTGTTGCTACTGTAACCATGAATAATCACCTCTTGGTGGTTTCACTCGAATTTTACCGCCTGATGTAGTGTTGATGCTACGGCCCCAGCAGCATGAATGCAGGGTCATCCCAACAACAGGTTGTAAGATGCCGGAACATCTATCACCTGGAAATCCACTTCGAACCAAGTCGGTCCCATCTGTAGACATAGACTGATCTCCCTCATGGTGGACCTCTGAGAACCGTCAAAGGATTTCACATTGATCGCACCATCCTTTATCTCATGTAGCCCTTTACCCAATTTCTTGAGTGTTATCAACAGACAGATGTTAAGACTGGAACCTCCATCGATCAAGATTCTTATGATGAAATGATCCTCACACTGCACGGTGATGTGTAGTGCTTTGTCGTGCCCCAATCCTTCAGGTGGTAGCTCATCCTCATGAAAAGTGATTTTATGACTCTCCAGTACTTGGCCTACCATATTGTCCATTTCCCCACTAGTGAAGTTGTTTGGCACGTATGCTTCACTCAACACTTTCAACAAAGCATTTCTGTGTGTTTTGGAATTCTGCAGCAGAGAGAGGATGGATATTTGTGTCGGTGTCTTGTTCAGCTGGTCGATGACTGAATACTCCTTAGCCTGTACCTTTTTCCAAATGTCATCGGGACCCGTTTCGATAAGGGGAGGCCGGTTGGCGGCCTGCTTTCTTGACTTGGCCAGATGCTCAGGGGTGTAGACCCTACTAGTTCTCGTCATACCCTATGCTGTGATAGCTTCCTCAGACCTGACCTCGCTTTTTCTTCTTTCCTCGGTTGTGTAGTCCCAAGGAATAGCGTTTGAATAGAAAGGTGGCGTGGTTGACATCGCCACCGGAATTGGTGCAGCCATCTTTATTTCAAACGGAATGTGTGTTCGGGGTGGCAAGATTGTGACCTCGAACGAAGCTGGTGTATTTGATGGAGATAAAAATTTAACTTCAATTGGCACTGGTGACTTTGCCGATGGCGCTACTTCAAACTCAAATGGTATAGACATATTCACCTTAGCGTCCTCAAATAGCTGAATCTGGACTACGATCAGTTTGAGAGTGACTGTGGATTTCTTTGGGTCATCTCCTTCTGCGATCAACCCGATTGACCCCTCAAGATCCCAATCATCTTCTATTTCAATCATATGGATACCTCTACCCTTATGGTCTGGCAGAGGATTGTCACAAACATTTGGAGCGGGGTCTTTTGCCACAATAATCTTGTTGTCAATGAAGCCTGTTTTTGTCCTTCAGAGAATGGCATTCTTCGATGGCGTGTCCTTTCATGCCAGAATGGTATGCACAGGATTTGTTTGGGTTAACCCACTGAGAAGGGTTCTCAGGGGTGGCAGCAGGGATAGGTGTAACATAACCAGCAGCTTTGAGTTTTTTATATAGCTAGTCAATGGGCTCGGCTATGGTGGTGTATTGCTTTGGAGGGCGGCAATCAAAATTGGGACGAGGTCTAGGGATGTTTTGGCGTGCAGGGGGTGATTAGTAATGGGATGGCTGGGAATTATAAGTGTGGTAGACAGGAGCCGGTTGTGGATATTTGGGTGAAGCAGGTTAATATGTGGGTGGTGGAGTTTGGTAATTTGGTGGTGGAGCTTGGTAATTTGGTGAGGGTTCTTGGTAATTTGGGGTTGGATGATATGTGAGTAGAGGTGTCAGATAGTTTTGGTAATTGAGCGGGAACTTGGTTCTTTGTGCAACCATTACGGCTCCCACATCTCTCTTATTAGACACACCACTGCACTGTAGATCCTTGTTATTGGCTGGCAAGGCTTCAAAATTTGTAACCATACCGCTTTTAATACCTTCTTCAATCCGCTCACCCAATTTGATGATATCAGAGAACTTGTGGCCCTCAACCATCATTA
Source organism: Nicotiana knightiana (assembly GCA_005239525.1). Lineage (NCBI taxonomy): Eukaryota > Viridiplantae > Streptophyta > Magnoliopsida > Solanales > Solanaceae > Nicotiana > Nicotiana knightiana. The sequence continues at coordinate 147,726 of ML405093.1, read as the reverse complement.
ACCGTTCATAATACTGCGAGTCCTGAGCCCGGACAAAAAACTTGTTCATCTGTTCTTCCTCTAGAGCAGGTCTGACTTTAGCGGCTTCGGACCTCCAACGAGTAGCATACTCGCAAAAGGTTTCTGTAGGCTTCTTCTTCAAATTTTGAATGTAGAACTCATCTGGTGCGTTCTCTGTGTTGAATCTAAACCTGTCCATGAAATTAGACGCCATGCTTACCCAGTTTGACCATTTCTTGGGGTCTTGGCTGATGTACCAAGATAGTGCATCTCCCTTCAAACTCCTCATGAACAACTTCATACGGATTCTTTCATCCTTTCCCACGCCAACCAATTTGTCGCAATAGGTCCTCAGATGGACTCTCGGATCACCAGTACCGTCAAACATTTCGAACTTTGGAGGTTTGTACCCCTCGGGCAGTTCGACATCAGGTTGGATACAAAGATATTCATAATTCAACCCTTCAATCCCCTTGGTCCCTTCAACACCCTGGACTCGTCTAGTCAGTTTCCTAATCTCCTCGGCCAAGTTCCTGATAAGTAAATCATTTTCGTCATACTCGGACGCCAGTGGGATAGGCGGAGTGGAGTGGGTCATGGTTTCCACATAGATGGGATTGTTGTAGGTGTGGAAATGGTCTTTTGTAGGGTTTTGAGGTTCTGTGATGAGTACTGGGGTGTTATTTGAGGTGTGGCAAGCATTGTACTGTGTCGGGAAAGTTTGGTTCTTTGGGGGAGTGGTGTGATGGTGAGGTGCGGGATGATTTTGCTGTCTTGAGATATTTTGTGGAGATGCGGGGTTTTGAGAATTTGGAAGGTTGAAGTCATGGACGTTGAGGGAAAATGACAAGTTGGCCAGATTCCGGACTTGATCAAGTTCTTCCTGAAACTGCAGCAATTTCTGTTCAAGTGGTGACCTGTTCTCATGCAGGACCTGAATACCTCGGCCATCATTGGCTCTACCCTTTCAATCACATTCTCCTTTCTGATGCCGCTGGACTCTTCCATCTTACTTTTTCCTTTGTCTTTGCCCTTAGGAGGACTAGGGGGAGGAGTAGGTAAAGAGCCCTTGGATCTGGTGCGATAGGCTGATGATGCCAAAATGCACGAACTAACCTTTGAGGAGGGGAGAAAGAAAAAATAAAAGCAAAAGGTAACCAAGTCAGTGAGGATTATGAGAAGAGTATTGCAGTATTTAAACACATAATGTTGAAATGAAAGTGTGTCCTAAGTTGGGGACCTCTTTGTGCCGAGATAGGCCTAGCGACAAATTGATTTGGAGACTTAAAATGTTAAATGCCTCATTTTATTGATAATAAAATAGACAAATCCCGAAATGACAGACGAAAAATAAAAACCACTAATGGTCATTGGCCTTATTACATTGATCGAAAAAATAAAGACATTCCTATCTACTTGGTACCAGAAGGACCTTCCCCAGATTCGGCATTCCTTCTTTCTTCTAACAGCTTTCCCAGCTCGCGAAGTCCCAGCAGCAGATAAGTTCTGGCTAGGTATCCCCCTGCAGCTCCCTCCACCTTTTGAAAATATTCAACCCTTTTGATGAACTTTTCTTCCAAATCGATTATACCTCATTCCAAATATCCCAGCCTCTTGTTGGCACTAATAGCCATGTCCTTCCATTCCTCGATCAGTATTTTGTTGGACTCATGTATCTTGTGGTGATCATCCTCATTTTCCCGGATTCTTTTACGCAACTGGTTGATCTTGACTTGTGCTTCAGCCCTTTCATCTATAACCCTGTGACCTCGGACGTACCCCGGCTTGCTCAGACCACCCAGATCCTCTTCTAACCAACCAAGATAGAAAAGGGTATAACCGGCGTGATACCTGTCTGGCTCGATGGTGTCTTTCTCAAGTATAACCTTGCAGTGCCATAGGTGCTGATTTGGCACTTGTGAGGACTGTCATTATTTTGAAAGTCGGCTCGGAGATGGCTCATCTTCTCGACCCTAGGGATGACTTGCTTCCTTCCTGCTTGCCTCATAACTCGAAGAGGGACGTAAGGGTATGTCCCCCTTAGACCATCAGTACCAGAAATAATGCGTCTCGGGATCGAATGATGAACTCATCCGTTAGAAAACATTCGAACATCCATTGAACCTGTTCTTCAGTCAGGTTATCAAAAAGCTCGACCCATCCTTCAGCATCTTCAGGTTGAACGAACATGTCAGGGATATAGTTCATCCGCTTTGGGTGATGGAAAGCGATGTGGTCATCCCACATTCGGGGGTGGATGTCCTGTCGATATTCACCCTTTTGGAGATGTTCTACGAGCCAGAGTTGGAGTAATAAATTACAAACTTTGAAATGCTTTGCTCCTTCTTGACATTTTTCTAAGGCCCGATATATATCTGCAACGATCATGGGCACAATGCTGAAATATTTCCCATTTAACCCTTCCATTATGGTCTTAGTTACCATGGCTAGCCTGGTATGGATCCTTTATTTCTTCATCGGGAACATGATCAATCCCAAAAAGCAGACCATAAATACGAACACTCGGCGATAGACGTGTCCCAGAGAGGTGATAGTAAACTCGTCATGATAGTTACGGTATGAATTGTTGTAGCCATATCGTTCGTACAAGTAGTCAAAAGGAATGTACGAATCTTCCAGACATACCAATTCCGCATCCTTTTTCAAACCCATCATTTTGAGGAAACTTCTTCCTGTGCGGTTCTCAGGCATGAGCAACCCCAGAGTTTCCCATACTAGGTTAGCCAGCCCTCCTATCTCTTCTATCAACGGTGCCATTTTGATGTTCCCAAAATGGAACACGGATCTCTCACGATCCCAGAACAGGGTAGCATCCTCTACTATCATTTTTTTAGGCTGGATTTCCAGAAGAGATGGTAGATTACCCAAGTGTTTCCTAAAGATAGCTTTGTCGCTAGAGTGTAGATCCTCCCACCAACACAGTAATTTTGGGTGGATGTTGGAGACCATGCCGAATATGGGGACTTCGTGCCTCATTTTTTTTTCTGCAAAACAAATAGGTTAGGCCCTTACCCCCACTGGACTCGACTATTTATCATCAATAATTAGCAGGAAATATTTAGCTCTCCAAATAAATGCACAGAACGTGAGGGAGTCCGTTTGGGTCTTGGGAAACCCGGTGGACTTTTGGATAAGGATTATCTTAAAAGCTATCGTGCGGACGACACTTTAGCTTGACTAGGTTTGACCATGATGCATGCAATAGTTCAACAGAGTAAGGTTTCTATGGGGTTTAAGACTGGTACCCTTGAGCGGATAACTCAAGGGGGAAAGGCACAGAACCGTCGACTGCACCGCTGATCGACTAGTTTTACCGCTAATAAGCCTTTTCGAATTTAGGGGGTGATAATATAGGAAACGCGCAACCACTCATCAAGCGTTGCTATAGTATTTTGTTTGGCACGAGTGGAGTATGAATTGTGAGCATGATTTATGCAATAAGTATTTAAAATAAGATGTCACGTATTTGCACGTTAAAGAAAGGGGTAAAAATGGTAATAATGATTTAAAGCAGTTACAAAAGAAACAAAGAGACATGTCAGCTACGTTTGGAAATAAATACTCGAAGTAAACAATTAATTGCATGCAAGGGGGATGGGAAAGGGTGCAAGTGTTTAAAATAAAGGAATAAATTCACGAAACAATTTGAAATGGTAAAAGCCTATAATCCCCAGCAGAGTAGCCATGCTGTCGCGCACCCTTTTTTTCCTCCTCCTCAGCGGAAGATCGGGTCATGACATTGGTTGGGACAACTCTTTCCTTTTGGGAAAGGGGTTCGCATATTTTGAAGAGTCGCCACCTAACGATTTTAACGGTGCGTTAGGGCACCTAAGGGGTTCAATTACAACTACATTGCTAACCAGATATTTGGGTAAGGGTTTGAAATTATCTTAAGGGGAAGGTGTTAGGCACACTCAGGATCCACAAGTGTGGTTCCCGGCCAAATGGTTTCGTGAATTTGTACAAATAGCAAATAACAAGTAAAGGCTCAAATAAAAAGAGATTTAAGTCTTAAGCATACAGGTGTTTAGAAAAACAGCACAGGTAATTACGAACTATCTTATACAAGTGTCCTAGGTTTATAATAATATGGATCACATCAATGCAATACCCGGTAATCACTCCTCGAAGAGGGGCTACACGTAGTATTAGCGCACCGGTCATCATATCCATATTCTACCCTTGCAACCCCGTGAGGGTAATTAAAGCGTGTGTTGTTCACAGATTCTATTGCGTGCTATTACCCGTCCCATCCTATCAGTCCTGGAGGAGGTTAGGACTACTATCCTAAAAGGTTGGTACTAGGCAGACCCTCAAGTTTAAAGGGGTAAAATTCTAAGGCGACAAGCAAAGAACATGTAGGACTGCAGTCAATGGGAAATACATAGGAGTATATAGGAGGCTCAGATTTTTCTCTGCAGATAATGCATATAATTAGCACGACTCAAACACATATAAGGGCAGTATTATTAATTAAGATCCTAAGACATGTTATCTAGGTAAATTCAGAGGATAAACAGATATGCAGACTTGTTTTATAACTCAAGAAAAACATGCTCTTAATCAGTTTGCCTACTGATTTAAAAAATATACCTATTAGTGTTAAGCAGCACACACAAGAGAGAGACAGATTTCTAATTTTTCTTTTCTGGAAATTTAGTCACCTAAGGCTTGCCTAGGTAGGGGACAGTGTATATTAACAGAATTATTAAAGGAACTGTTGCAAATTGTTACCTAAACATGATGTTCTAGGTTGTTCAGAACACAGAAGCATTACCAGTTGTTTTTTAGAGAAAACTGAGTGGGGTGGTTATACTATTTATAAATCAATAATTAGACTAAATGTAGTTGAGCGATTAAGGCCCTATAACATGATATCTAATGCACAGATAGAGATACAGAACGATGCGTATGCAGAATTCCTAAGCATGATATCTAAATGCTCAGTAACAAAAGTATTAATCATAGCTTCAGAAGATGCTAGAATGATAATTTATTTTAATGTTGTTTAGCCTAGGACAAGATTTCTAAGTGTACATGGAAGTGTAGAAGATGATAGTACAAAATACCATTTATTAGCAGGATTTTTCTAAGTAAAAATGAACATGCTGAAATAGTAGGTATGAGACCTAATAAACATGATTTCTAATGCGTGAATTTGAACATATGGGCCTAAACATGGTCTCTATTGCACAGATAGGATATAAATTCAAAGAACATGGTTTCTAATGCATGAATTTTAACACATGGGCCTAAACATGATCTCTATTGCACAGATAGGAAATAAAGTCTAATAGCATGATTTCTATCCCTTTAATAGCTAATGCATGCGTATCTGCCCCTCCCTTTTCACTATCCATCCCCTGAGTTGTTTACAATTTATTACAGGCCAGGGAATTATGAATTACACAATCAAAGGAAAATAAGAAGTTACTTTTATAGGGAGCCTTCAATTAGGCCCAGATCTTCCAAACCTCACTGCCTTATGGTATTGCATAGCCTTTTTATAATCCAGATGTATCAGAGTTCCCTAAGGACCTCAAGGGCTCCCAGGCAGTGCTCACACCCACACATAGCCAAAGAATTAAACATGTGCAGTGTGGAAGTGCCAGCCTTGTGTGTCAGAGTTTAGAGGGTACTCAATGGTTCCCAAAGCAGTGCTCACATGAAGGGGGTTGAACTTAGACTTCGAAGAGTGTATGTGAGAGTGGTTTTTATTAAAAATGATTTAAGTGAGGAACAGTTTTGAGAAAGCGTAAGTAAGAAAACATTTTTTGAAGAAGGAAATAGAAGTTTAACACCACAAAGTACCAAGGATAGTCCAACAAGCACAAACAGGGATAATGGGATTAGGGACAAATACAGAGCATGTAAGGGCATACATGCAGCAGGAAGATACACACACAGACATACAATCAGGAACTCCTAAGGGTCTAGAGGATCAGGGGGTACAGTGCTAGGTCAGATTAACACCTAAGGCCATGGTTAAACTAATGTACCAGTCATAGGCACATAAGAAGTAGGTGCTAAGTGTACAGAAACATGTTGGTCATAAACAAATAAAGCCTAATTAAACATGCAGAGGGGTGTTCAGGATCCTTGATACATGTTGAAGAATAAGTAAGCTAGTTGGAAGCATGCTGAATCGCAACAGTAATGGAAACATGTTGGTTTGAGGACTGAAAATAAACTAGAACATACCAGTGAAGTGAAGAAAGCAATAACACAAACACGAAAGTAGGAGAATGCACAATAGTTAGCCTTAGCTTGCAGCCGGCTAACCCAGAGTAGTAGTAATTAGCACAGAGGAGAGAGCAGAAAGTCTTTTAAGTTGTGAGAGAGATTTTATTTTTTTGAACGTATTAGTTCGTGTGTGTGTTTTTGTATAAATAGAGTATATATAGTTTTGAAAACTTGATGAAAAATAAGGAAAGAATCAGAAATAACCAGTGATTGTAGGACTGAATATCAATTGGGGTTTTTAATAAAGAAAGAAGCATATATAGCTTAGAGGAATATAAGAATAGTGTAAGTATAATAGGCAATTAGGTATCCCTTAATTGAAGGGGTTAAACTCAAACGGCTAGTAGGTAAAATAATAATTAAGGAAAGTTCTTATAATTGTAACATGTAATGAAACAGTTTCACCCCTAATTCAAGAATACAATTGAGACTAGGTTCAGAAGATGTCACGAGAAGAAATAGTAATCAATTAACAGTTAATCAATTATGTAACAAGGTAACAAAAAAAAGTTGGAAATCAGTAACACCATCTCATAAGAAATCAGGGATTCGAAATTGTTTCTAATTAAGGGAAGGCCTCGTGTATCTAAGGAAACATTCAGAATCAGCAGAGGATATCGTATGAAAAATCAGTACAGTACTACTGATAATTATTCAGGGATTCAAGATAGTAATGATTCAAGCAGGGTGAACACACAAGAAGCAGCAGAATCAAAGACCCAATAGCATAGTGAAGCAATAATCACAAAGAAACAGGGATTACTCATGGGGAACAGACACACCTACAAATCGAAAGAAAAGACATGCTCGGCATTTAGAACACATTGTTAAAACTAAATAAATCATGATTGAAAGTGATAAACGTTTAAGCATATGAGAAAAATCACTTAAACTTTGAGAAATCGTTTGAAGAAAACGATTCAGAAACCCTAAGTGAAAAACTTGTTTAAAAATGGAAAACCTTTAAGAAAAATGTAATAATACTCGTAATAAACCCGGATCTAGTGTAGATCTAAGAGAATAGGAAGGTTTTTGAAGAAAACATGTAAAATGCTTCATGATATACACTGATCTAAGACAGATCTAAAGGAATCGTGAAAATACCAGGGGTTAGGGTTTCAGAGAGTTGAAAAAACAAGAAAACCCTTAAAAATGTCGCCAGCGTTAGCCGGAAAAGTCATGGCTCTTACTCAGACGCCCGGAGGAGGCCGGAAGATGGCATGAGGGACCATAGGTAGGAGCTGAACCGCTCCAGGTTCGCCTATGGGCCTTAGGGTATCATTAGACTGGTGTAGGGTGAAGCAGTAACCAGGAGATAGTGAAAGACCATAGTTTCCGGCGAGGGAACTAGCCGGAGAAGACGAACAAACTCCATTGGAGGTGGAGGGACAAGGGAAGCTTCTAGAGAGAACCAGAGAGAGATAGAGAGAGAATGAGAGACTGGGAAAAGTTAGGGGTCGCAGGGGGGTAGGTCTAGGTTTAATTATGGTAGGTAGGATCTGGGCCGTTGATAAGAAATAATCAACAGCCAGGATTAGCCAAAGGGTTGGGTCGGACAGATGAGGTATTGGGCTTAGGTTTATTGGGCTGATTTTAAAAGGGGGTATTTGGCTGGTAGATTTAGGCTAAAATCGAAATTAAAAATGGCTATTAGTTAAATACCCATTAAAATAGATAAGTAATTAATAAAAATAGCTAATAATTATATAAAATGAAATTAATTCTAAATAAATGAAATTAAGGTAATTAATGAATAATTAAAATATAAAATGAAATAATTATTGATTTAAATGATATAAAATGTACAATTAGGCCATAGTTGCAAAGTTATTATAATTATGGTCAAATAATGCCAAATTGGCTAATTTGTGAAATAATTAAATCCTAATAGGATTAAAAATGATATATTGATTGGGAAATATTTTGAAATTCTTTATAATACAATTTATGAATAATTATTGAATATAAAAAATACTGAATAAATTGGAAAAGGATTTAATAAAAATATGAAAAATTTTGGAAAAATACCAGTTATTATAAAGAGTGATTTTGGATGTATGTATACAAATTTAAAAATGATTTGAGAAATAATTGGGTATCAACAATAAGCTCCAACGGAATCAAACCACACGAAGAGAGATCAAGAGGGAAATGCTCATAATAGCCATGTATCCTCTCGAAGATAAGTACAAACGTGCCTGTACCGATTCACAAGACTCTACTAGACTTGTTCATGACTCGTAAAACCCAAGTGAACCTAGAACTCTGATACCAAGCTATCACGACCTAAAATCCGCTAAAGGTCATGATGGCGCCTAACACCGTCGTTAGGCAAGCCAACGGTGATCTATCAACTTACTTACTCATTTTAGTAATTTGAAATCATAATTTTCATTAATTAAATAATATGAAATAGAATTTATAGAGTGAATGGTAATATTACACGAACTACAATGATGAACAACTTGTAGGACGCCCAAAATTCGGTGTCACAAGTGCATGAGCATCGACTAGGAAATACAACAAAATACAACATCTGTCTGGAATACAAATTAGATAGGAGAATATAAATAACTCTAATGGAGACTCTGCAGGCTGTGGATCGTAACATAAAATGCAGCTGACGGTAAAGTCCCTGTAATAGCCACGCCTATGCGCCCAAAAGACCACCACACATATATATACATGCACAATAAGTGCAGCAAGTGTAACATGAGTACGTAAATCAACGCATACCCAGTATGTATCTAGCCTAACCCCAGAGAAATAGTGACGAGGGGTTGACATCGACACTTATTAGTGGTCCAATAAGAAAGATACAGTAGAAGTAAACAGATGTGAGTCAGAGTAAATAAACGAAGTAACAGGTATAAATACGTGGTACAATTCTCCTCTCAGTAATACTCAAGCTCTCATCTAGTAGTTACCTCCTCAATCGGAGTATATATGATGGACCTCGCCAAATAGGCCATCACAGTTCAAATCAGGAAAACTCGCAGATGTGTTGGCTTCTTGTCAATTATTACGCATAATTTCATAAGAGTATTTTATAGAAATACTGAGGCGTACGGTCCTATCCCGTCATAATATGTGCACTGCTGAGGGTCGAACGGCACGAACCATAGATACATCTATTATACTGTCTAGGCGAACGGCCCGCTCCCATGAGAGTGTGAAACATAATCCTGCCGAGGCGAACGTCCCGATCCCATCATAATGTTTGCACTGCCGAGGGTCACACAGCACGAACCATAGATGCATCTATTATACTGCAGAGGCGAACGGCCCGCTCCCATAAGAGTGTGGTAGATAATTCTGCCGAGGTGAACTGCTCGATCCAATTAGAATAAGAAGCTTTAACGAGTCCTTGACCCTACTCACGAATAAATGTGTGAGTTATGAACTTTAAGGAAAGCTTTGCGATGAAAACGCACAACGCAGGAGGAATTAATCAGGGAAGCACAAATTATTCCGCGAATTATCAAGTAGCTTCTCACATCTCTACAGTTGCAAGTCTATCACCCTATACAAGTCTAGTCTCATGTCATAACGTGAAATAAAGGAATTAAATGAGCAAAGATAACTAAAATAGTACAATTATAGCATGGCGTGAACCTAAGTCTACCCTGACATAATCAGGAATTCTAGCATACACACGGACACTCGTCGCCTCATACGTGTGTATCTCCCACAACATGTAGCACATAAGAATATAACACCTACGGGGTAAATTCCCCCTCATATGGTTAGACATGAGACTTACCTCGCTCCGAAGTTCCATAATCGGCTCCAACACCACTATAAAACCATAAGTCGATGCCCGACTCTCCAAAACTAGTCAAAAATGTGCAAACCAATAAAAATATACTCAAATACTCATAATAAATAAATTTATAACAATTCCAACTGCCTCGAAAAGTCAATAAAGTCAATCCTTGGCCCACGTGCCCGGATTTAAAAAATTATAAACAATAATTATTACACGTAACCTATATAGTTTATATCCCGAAAATCATCCAGTTTCGCCCATGAATTGACCCTCAAATCAAGGATTTACCATCTCAAAACTTTGGGGCTCAAAACCCCAATTTCTACAATTCAAATACGGATAAAAGGATAACCAACGAAAATAATCATGGAAAACAGCCAAATAGAGGTCAAATATTTACTCCCTTGTTGAGACGAGAACAACTCCGCAAATATCACCTCAAACGGAGCTCTAGAACTCAAGATATGCTCAAAACCCTGAAATGCTCGGTTTGCCCATTTAAAACACTCTCTAGGTGAATTTTGTTCTTCGCCTTCGCGGGACACCTTCGCGTTCCCGAAGAGCAATTCTTCACGTTGATCGGTCAATCCTAATTTCCTTCTCCGCGTTCACGGGAACCCCCCCCCCCCCCCCCCCTCCTCGCTTTTTCGAAGAACAAAGTCTGCACCAGAAACCAACAATCTTTCCCGACACGGAAATGAGCATAACTCTCTCATATGACCTCGGAATTCGACGATTCTTGTTGCTATGGTTCCATAATTACGATACGGATCTAATAGTTCAATCCAATCACATATCAAAGGTCGTTTGATCAATATTATACCCTTTATTTCCAAAGAAAAAACATTGAAACATCAAATAAGAGCGCAATACAACTCAAACACATGTGAAACACACCCGATCTCTGATGCGCTCAAAAAAAGAAGATCGAGCGACTATGCAAGATAGAACACGGGTGGGATCTAAGATATCCAACCTTATAAACTGATTGGCCAAAGTCTTAACATCTGATGCAAGCGGTCTCTCGCCGACTGGAATGAACACAAGGCTACCCATACTTGCTACCTTCCTACTCAATACGTCGGCCACCACATTGGCCATCCCTGGATAATACAATATGGTGATATCATAGTAATTCAATAGCTCCAACCACCTCATCTACCTCAAATTAAGATCCTTTTTCTTGAACAAATACTGAAGGCTCCGATGATCTATGAAAACCTCGCACGACACGCCATAAAGATAGTACCTCCAAATCTTAAGCGCATGAACAATGGCTGCCAACTCTAAGTCATGGACAGGGTAATTCTTCTCGTGAACCTTCAACTGCCGTGATGCATATGCAATCACCCTGCCCTTCTGTATCTATCGCCCCCCCCCCCCTCCTTTTTCCTAGCGGAGTCCGGGTTTTCGACATTTTGGGACAACTCACTTCCTTTTGGGAAGGAGTATGTAATTTGAAGAGTCGCCACCTAACGGATTAAGGTGTGTTAGGGCACATAAATTAAATAACTCATAAATCGGTTTAGATTACCAGAGATTGGGTAAGGGCTCGAAATTACCTTGAGGGGAAGGTGTTAGGCACCCCTCGAGGTCCATAACTGTGGGTCCCGGCCAAACTCAATTTAAGCGAATTAATCTTTAAGGGAAAAATGAAACGAATAGATAGATAATACGTTAAAACGAAATTAAAGGGGTCCTAGGTTTATTAGCCTATAGGATCAATTATGTGCAATACTCGGTAAACTTTCCTCAAATAGAGGTGTTACGCATAGCATTAGCGCAGAGGTCATCATATTCTTTACTACCCAATTACCCTCCCATTAATTATTACTTAAGCGATTCTAATACGTACTCTATGCGTGCATTATCCGCCCCTTTACCTATGGCCCTGGAGGTGTTTAGGACCTCTATTAAAGTGGTTCTAGACTCACCTATAGTGCTTAAAAGGAGAAAATCTAAGAGACAAACAAAACAGATAGGACTGTCATATAACAAAGCAGTCAAAGGCACACATTTACCTCCACAAATAAGCAAATAATTTCACGTCTCAAACAACAATTTTAAACACTTTAAATTCCTATATCAGGATATCTAGATGAGCACAAAAGCAGAATATGCAGCATTTGTTACGGCGAGGCAGTGAACCCTAATTAGCTTGCCTACTGATTTTTATGGCTTACTGAATATAGGCAGTTTGCAGGTACTCAAACAAACACAGTTTTAAACTTCAAAACTTTAATCAACCTACAGGTCTGCCTAGGTGATAATTAGGCAGGATCCTATAGTCATAGTATCTAAGCATGAACCAAATCATAAACTAGCGATTGACTTATAACATGCAGATTTTTATCTATTTAGACCCTATAGGCATGTTTTTTATGCACTGAAAATGATCACAAGCATTACTTTAGGACATATAGACACAGAAATTTATTTTACATTTTTTATCTCTACAAACATGATATCTAAGTATCAAACTGTTTTTATACTTATTCCTTATGGGCATGCTGATTTCAAATATGATTTTCCTAAGGACATGATATCTGAGTGAGAAGAATGTTATACGAGTTTGATAATTCCCAAAGAAGACCCTATAGGCATGGTTTCTAATTCACATTGAGACTTGAATATATGCATGAACATGAATTTTGATACAAAATTGGTAAACGTCCCATAACAGGATTTTTAGGATGTAGACTGGAAATTCAGGACAAATAATGAGGTAAGTCATATAGGCATGATTTCTAATGCATATAAATAATCACAACAATCCTATAGGCATGATTTCTAACCGATACCAACAAAGATATATAAAAATCCCTCCCAGCTTTACTAATAACCCCAATATCTATTTTTACAAGAATTATTATTACAGACCAGATATAACTGAATTACAAAATGAAATTACTATGCTATAGGGAGCCTGGATAGGCCCAAATGTAAACCTGGAAAATCAGGCCTTCAACCAAGTCTGAAGTGTGCCAACATCTCACAATACACAAGATGGTATCCTGGTGTGTCAAAGTTCCCAAGGGTCTCAGGGACCCCCGGGCAATGCTCACACCAGAAACCCTTTAAAGAAGACAGTTTTGTGAACAAATTTGGAAAGGCCAGCCCCAGTGCGTCAGAGTTCAGAGGAGTCTCATGGACTCCTAGCCAGTGCTCACACTGAAGGGGCAGGACCCTAGGTATTCTAAGAATAGGAGTTAGAAAATAGTATATAAAAATAGGGAATAGTTTTGAGAAAACAGTTTAGAAGTAAAATAAGAATAAACAGAGTAATTGCAGCACTCTGAGTTCAAACAAAGACTTGCAGCAATCAAGTAAATGAAAAAATAGGATCACAACCATTTCAGACAAGCTTCAGATTGTTTAGATTCAACTTAATCCATTAGTTATCACTAAGTGGGGCACATAGCATGCTGGGAACAGAATAATAAACAGACAACTATAAAAAGAAGGGTAGTAGGGGTTGGGAACATAGAAGTCATTAGTCAAGAACACATAAAACAGGGTGAGAGTGAAAGCATGCTGATCAACAAGGACATAGAGAAGGCAGGGGCAGGTTAATATCTCATAACAACCAGGTTCCACAACACTCAATAGGACATAGCATACTGATTAAGAGCCATAAACAGGAAGCATATAAGTCTAACTGCATGTGATAATAGCCAGATTAATGAATGGGACATAGCAATAGAAATGATCATGCTGATTTAAAGCAATAGACATGAAATTCATAGAGGTCCGGCTTCACAGAAGCATTCATGCTAACCAAGAATAATCAGGAAGAACATAGGTAGTCATGCTAATTGAGATCAACACACAGAAAAGACATGCATTAAACTACATAGAAGTGGTCATACTAATTGAGGTCGATAAGCATGAGAGACAGGAGTTTAAATACAGAAGTAAACATAATGATTTAAAGCAATAAACAGGAAAGACACATATCTAAATACACAAGTAGAGCATACTGATTAAAAGCAATAAATATGAAAGACATATGTCTAAACACAGAAGTAGAGTAATAGGCAGGAAAAGCACATAGGTTTAATCTTCGTAGCATAATGAATGACAATAAAAGTGGAGACATACTAGTTAAACATAGCAAAACAAAAGGTGAAAGTATGCAGAACTCAGTGGTCTAGCCTTGGCTTTCAGCCGGCTAGATAGTGTAGTAAACACAAGTAGCAGAAGGGTTTGAATGAGAGCAACCTTTGTGTGTGTGTGTGTGTGTTTCTTTCTGAATTGTGTTTGTGTCCAAAAAGAATCAGAATGAGAGTTTATATAGCACTTAGTGAGGTAAAAAAAATAAGGCAAGAATGACTCAGAATTCATAACACAGGGTAATCAAATAAATCAACCAGTTAATTAGGGAATTAACCCAATCAATTCGTACAGAAAATCCAGGAGAGACCCCTTAGAATAGGGAAAGTCAATTATAGGTACAAAATTAGGGTTCAAATAAGGCAACAAATCAATCATATACCATATAGGAGCCAGTTAAACCCTTAAATCAGACCAATAGTTTAATTAAGGCAAGTATTACTAATTAAAGTCACAAATAAGGAAATAGGTCAAATCACAGAGAAATACGGATTTTAACAGGAGAATATAATTCGAATCCTAAATAAAACCAGTCAATATTTGATTGACAGAAATAAACACATAACGGGAAGAATATTGAAGTAATCCATGCAATAAATAGAAAGACCTAGGGTTTAAAGTATATGCACAAAATTAGTCTAACCAGTAAAGAATAATTGAATTCAAACACTTGGAAGTTTAAAACCTTTTGAAGAGAACTTAGGACGAAACCCTAGTTCTTAGAAACGCTGGAATCAAATGACAACAAAGAAAACATAAGATTTTTGAGGAAAATATTGAATAACACTTAAAACGTTTCAGATCTACAAGGATCTGAACAGACCCAAGTAGTCATAAGGTTAGGGTTTTCGAAAATGACAGAGATGAAAGGAAACTCGGTCTAAAACCATAGGTGTGAATCATAAATAAGAAGAAAATAGTACTCACAAACGGAAATGGCCATAGACATGCCTGTGAGAAAGGTTTCGAACAAAACCAGGTTGAATCTCTTTGAGATTCTCTCATAAATCAACGAAATTGAACAACCAGAAGATGTAGAAGGCCGGCAAAGGCCGGAAAATACAGAGAAACCTCATGAACGGTGAGGTTTTCCGATGAAGGTGGCTAGGTTTAGGGGAGTGATTGAGAGAGAAGGGGAAGGATTAGGGAAACGAAGACGACGGGGGAGAGGAAAAATGAGACAGGGTTTTGGGGGTTAGGTTAGATTAAAAAAGGAAAGAAATAATGTTGACCGTTGATCTAAGATATCAATGCCCACGATTAAAGAGGGGTTTGGGTCGGGTAGATGAAGGATTGGGCTTGGGTAGGATTTGGGCTAGGATTTAAGATATTTGGGCTGGTATAATTGGGCTGAAACGAAATTGAAAGGGGCTATTTTTTATATACCCAACTAATTAATAAAATAATTTGTGAAAATAATTAACAATAAAAATAATTTTCATGCATAAAAAATGGTTTAAAATAATTACTCAATATTATAAAAATATAAAAGCTATTTTCTGGTAAAATAATGTAATAATGCGTATATGGGCTATTATTCAAAGTTATTGCAATTATAACACCGAAAAATGTAAATGTGGCTATTATGGAATAAAGACCATTTGTGATGCAATTAGTAATTATTTATGTAATAAAAATACTAGGATAAATTAATTGATGCTCATGTACTATTTTGAAAATAGATATGCATTTTAAAAATAGTATAGGAAAAAATTGGGTATCAACAGTATCAATACCACACACGAACGATAAACTCGATCGACAACAATAGCATCTCCCACATGTGTGGACACATACACAGGAGCACTCAAAGAATCACGAGGCACAACCAAATATGAAGCAAAATAGGATGACACATAGGAGTAAGTAGATCCCGGATCAAATAGAACTGAAGCATCTCTACTGCAAACTCAAATAGTACCTGTAATAAAAGCACCGGATGACTCAGCCTCAGGCCTGGCTAGGAAAGCATAACATCGGGGTTGGGCCCCACCACTCTAAACCATGTCCCTAGGACGGCCTTTAGCTAGCTGGCCTCCACCTCTAGTGGCTGACCTCCACCTCTAACAGTCTGGCCCCTATTTCTGGCCGCCTGACCCCTGCCTTTGGTTGGCTGAGCAGGCGGTGCAGCAACTGGTGCCCGAAACTATGGCACGAGAACCCTCATACTGTGGTGGAACGCCCAATAATCTCGGACAGGTCCTCCTGATATGCCCATAACCACCACACTCAAAACATCCATCCTATTACTATGGTGATGGAAGCTGAGACTGACCCAAACGAGCCGAATGACCACGGTAATAACTCTGAATAGGAGGTGCACTATAGGCTGGCTGTCCAGAATGAGGCACATAAGGACCACGACTCCCTGAAGCACTGTGGGATGCCTAAAACGCTAAATGAAATGGCCTGGGAGGATTGTCCCTACCAAAAGTACCCGTGCCTCCAGATGGGCACCGCTGAACCCACCGGAATGACGAGGTCTTTTGTCAGACTCCTGACCTCCCTGTCCAAGAACCATCTTGACTCGCTTGGCGACATTAGCAGTCCCCTGAAAAGAAATCTCACTCCTAGTCTCCTTAACAATCTGCAATCTGATAGGCTGGGCAAGTCCGTCAATAAGCCTCTTCATCCCCTCTCTCTCGATAGGAAACAGAAGAAGATCATGACGGGCCAAATCCACAAATCAGGTCTCATACTGAGTAACACTCATACTGCCCTGCTGGATATGCTCGAACTGATGGCGATGCTCCTCTCTCAAGGTGACAGGAAGAAACTTCTTTAGGAAGAGCTGGGAGAACTATTCCCAAGTAAGAGTAGGAAACCCAGCTGGTCTGGTCAACAAATAATCTCTCCACCATTTCTTGGCGGAACCAGTCATCTGAAATGTAGCAAAGTCGACCCCATTGGTCTCCAATATACTCATGTTTTGTAGCACCTTATGACAGCTGTCAAGATACTCCTGGGGATCCTCTGAAGTAGCACCACTTAAATGAACTGGGAAGAGCTTGGTAAACCTGTCCAATCTCCACAAAGCCTCAGGAGACATAGCTGACCCATCACCGATCTATGCCGCAACAACCGGCTGAACTACTCCGACTGGATAAGCTGCTAGAGTTTGATACTGGGGATCCATCTGCTTCGGAGTGTGAGTTGCAGGAGTCTGGGCTTCTCCTCCAACCTGAGAAACGGTTGGTGCCATGGGAAATGCGCCAGTCTGAGCCACACTCTCCATAAGGCCCACCAAACGGACCAATGCATCCTGAAGCACTAGGGTGGCAATGAACCCCTCCGGGACCTGAGCTGGCCCGGCAGGAACAGTCTGGGCTGGAACCTCCTCGTCAAAATCCACTTGAGGCTCTAATATTAGTGTTGCTGCTCGGGCTCTGGGCCGAGCCCTGCCCCTGCCTCGACCTCTGCTCCTCGTAGTAGCTGCTACTGGAGGCTCGGCTGCTGCTCAACTGAAGAAGCGGTACATGTTCTCGCCATCTGCGAGAGAATAGAGTAGAAGAGTTCAATCAATACTAAGAAAATAAAATCGCACAACAGAGAAGAATAGAAGTGAAATATGTTCTTAAACTTCATAGCCTCTGGGTGATAAGTACAGACGTCTCTGTACCGATCCTCTAGACTCTACTAAGCTCGTTCGTGAATTGTGATACCTACGCAACCTAGTGCTATGATACCAACTTGTCATGACCCGGAATTCCCGCCGTCGGGACCGTGATGGCGCCTAACATTCCACTTGCTAGGCAAGCCACGTTAGAGTATTTTTAAGCTAAACCTTGTTCAATTCAATCAACAACATCAATAAATTAAGATGAAGTACAGCGAATACGGAATAATATAAAAGCTTCAACATTTACAACTACCCGGATCTGAAGTCACAATTCACGAACTACTAAGATTACTATAAATAGAGTCTGAAGAAGAGAAAATACGCAGTTTTGAAATAGAAAACAATAAAAGATAAAACTAATAAGAGACTCCAGTGTCTGCGAACGCTAGCAGATCTACCTTGGGTCTCCTGGTAGCAAATTCGACAACTAATCTCTCAATCAACCAGAGCCGGTACCAAAATCTGCATAGAAAGTGCAGAGTACATTATCAGTACAACCGACCCCATGTACTGGTAAGTGTCGAGCCTAACATCGACCAAGTAGTGACGAGGCTACGGTGGGTCACTCACAGTATAGCTTGTATGCAGTATATATGATAAAAGCAGAAAAGGAAGACAGAATAGAAGTAAATAGTAACTTGCAATAAATAACTACAACTCCCCGAAATAAGTCAACAGCGTTCAGAAATTTCCAATCCTTAAGTGAAATAAAGAATACCATAAAGCTAACACAGTTCAAGGAAAGCATAAACACACTGGTTGTTGCGGCGCGCAACCCGATCCCACCGTATATCTCACATTCCTCCCTTATTCCCTCATAATAGCATAAACAACAGCGAACATAAATAAAAGTGTTACGGCGTGCAACCCGATCCCACCATATCACAATAACATTATCATAGTTCACCCTTATTCCACCAAACAATCCACCCTTATTACACATGTTGCAGCGTGCGACCCGTTCCCACCATACAGTATCAATTCACCCTTATTCCACCTCAACATATCACTCTTATTCCACCTGTTGTGGCGTGCAACCCGACCCCACCATATCAATATTAATTACTCAGTATGTACAGAAATTTCACAATTTAAATCACAGAAACCCTTCACAATACTTAAACTCCAAATCGAAACAAATAGGAAAGTTATACACCATGAAAGTTCACATAAGTAATACTACACAGCGAAACCAATTCAGAATATTCAACAAAAAGGTACAAATAAACCAGCTCAAGCAATTAATAGGAGATAATGAAGCTATAGAAGAACTAATATCATTAACCAGAGGAAACAATGTCTAACAAGTAGCAAGTAGGCATGGGAACACAACTAGAGCATGTAACAATTAAGACAGGGAAAAGAGAAAATATGAGCAAAATGGGAAGAATAGGGAAAACAGATAGTTTGGCGGCACATAAGTACTCGTCACCTCACTTATACGCCGCTCACATGAATTTCACTTAGCAAATAGTCCGAGGGTTCCTAATTCCTTCAAGTCAAGGTTAGACACAACACTTACCTTGCTCCAAAGATTACTTAATGCTCAATCACAACTTTTTCCTCTAGAATTTGCCTCCAAACCACTCGTATCTATCCACAATTGACTCAATAATATCAATTATCGCTAAAGGAATCAATTACAATGCATAAATTAGATTCCCTAAACTTTCCCCAAAAAAGTCAAAAAAATCGACCCTGGGCCCGCTTGGTCAAAACTCGAGGTTCGGACCAAAACCCATTCACCCCGAGCCTGATTATGTAATTTGTTTCGAAATCTGACCTCAATTTGAGGTCTAAATTCCAATTATGCAAAAATTCATAATTCTATCCAAACCCCCAATTTTCACCATGAAAATCCTAGATTTTAGGTTGAAAACTCATGAAATGTAATGGGTAATAGAAAGAAAGTGGGTTAGAATCACTTACCAAATAATTGAGGAAGAAGAAGTCTTGGAAAAATCGCCTCTAAGGTTATAGATTTTGAAAATTTGAGAAATGAACCAAAAATCCCGTCTAGGTCCTATTTCATCAGCTGCAGATGTCGCATTTGCGACCTGGGCTTCGCAAATGCGAAAGCCCGCAAATACTTCGCAAATGCGAAACTCCCACATTTCTTCTGCCTTCGCAAATGCGAACAAAATATTCGTAAATGCGGAAATCCAGGGATCACAAATGCGACCCATGTCTTCGCAAATGCGAAGAATCCCCCTTCCCAGCTCCCATCGCAAATGCGAAGCTATGTTCGCAAATGCGGACATTGGCCTTTCGCAAATGCGACCTTTTGTCGCAAATGCGAATATATGGCTCGCAAATGCGAACCTAACAAAAAATGGGGATGTTCGCAAATGCAAACTCTAATCTCGCAAATCAGTTCCGAGAAAATGCAGCACCAACAAATATTCTAAGTCTAATTCACTTTGTAGCCTAACTGAAACTCACCCGAGCCTTCGGGGAACCTAACCAAACATGCACAAAAGTCCTAAAATATCATACGAACTTGCTCGCTCGATCAAAACACCAAAACAACACCTAAAACTACGAATTGAACACCAAATGAAATCAAAATTTTCAAGAAGACTTTGAAACTTCTATTTTCACAACCGGACATCCGAATCACGTCTAACCAACTCCGTTTTCTATTAAATTTCACAAACAAGTCATAAATATGGTATTCGACCTATATCGGGTTCTGGAACCAAAATAAGGACCCATTATCCAAAAAGTCAAACTTTGGTCAAACATTTCAAATTCATTAAGCTTTCAACTTTTAAATTTTGACAAAGTCTGATATCTCGGGCTAGGGACTTTTGAATTCGATTCCAAGCATATGCCCAAGTCTCAAATCTCGGTACGGACCCACCAAGATAGTCAAATAACGAATATGGGTCCGTTTATTAAAAATATTGATTGAAGTCAACTCAGCGAAGTTTTTAGGTCAAAATTCTTAATTTTCTCAGTTTTCAACATAAAAGCTTTCCAGCAAAACGCCCGGACTGTGCATGCAAATCGAGGAAGGCTAAAACATGATTTTTAAGGCTTCGGTTCACAGAATTAGGTTTCAAAATACGAGATGACCTATCGGGTCATCAGAATTTTCAACAGAAAGAAAGAGGCCATAGCGCATTTAATTAACGCGTTATACCTATTTGTAGGAGTGTCAATGGATATTTAAAAATCGACTAAACCGGTCGAATCGTACTGTACTGAACCGATTTTTAAGTTTCTTTTAGTAAAGTTGTAGGTTTTATATAAATTTATAACTATACCGATAATTAGGGTAAATTTTTTATTTTGTGAGAATAAACCAGAAAAATACTGAACCATACCGAATAAATTTACATGTACAAAATATATTTGTATATTATGTTTAAAAATAATAAAGTTTGGGGCATTGGAATTATAAAAATGGTTAAAAGCCAAAGAGTAATTAAACTCAAAATCCTAATTCCCAAAACTCTTATGTTACTCCTATTGAAATTAAACTATTTTCAGCATATTCGCTAGCAAGATGCAAAGTATTCTAGCGAATATGAGTATCAAACTACAATGTATTGAATATGTTTCCTTTCGTATGATTTCAATTTATCTTTTTGAATATTTAACATTCCATATACTTTATTCTTGAATCTCAATTTGGTTAATATCTTATCATTCGTGTGATTTATATTTTCTTTGTCTTTGCTTAGTTTCTTTTATGTTGTTGTAGAATAGTTGATGGATCTAATACTATGATCATCTTTCATGTTTTCGTAATTCATCACCCTTTAAACAGTAAAAATGTCAAGAGAGTTTTGTGAAGTCCTATAAAAGTATGTATATTATTGCATTCTGCTTCTACTAGTGATTTTTACCTGACATTAAAAAAAATACGAAAAGTAACCGAACGGTACCGATACCGAAGAGAAATCTACATGATTGAGACGGTTTCGGAAAGTTTGAGTGGGTGTTTGGACATAAGAATTGTAAAATTCCAAAACATGGTGAAAAGATTTTTCAACTGAAAATGGTATTTGAAATTTAGAGTTGTGTTTGGAAATGAATATAATTTTGGGTTGATTTTGAAGTGTTGTGAGTGATTTGAGTGAAAATTTTAAAAAATAACTTTTTGGAGTTTTTCAAATTTTCAAAAATTTTCGAAATGCATCTTCAAGTGAAAATTCGAAATTTTATGAACAAACGCTGATTTCGAAAAAAAGTGAACTTTTTGAAAAAAAAAAAAGGGAAATTTTTTTATGTCCAAACAAGCTCTAATTTTGATTGTACATAATAAAATAACCGAAAATTAGGTATAGTACAAATTTTATAAAATAACTGGTCGAACTGAACCATTGACACCCCTACCTATTTTTGTTCCCTTTTTTCTGCCATAATTTGGTCGCTTGAGTCTAATTAGATACTACAGTTAGACTCCTTTATAACAGCATCCTTATATAGTAACACTTCACTATAAAAACCAAGCTTTTTCCGGAACCAATTTTCTGGTTATGTATATATGTTTTCTATAACAGCATTTTGCTATAATATCCAAAAATATTCGAAACAAACGAGGTTGTTATAAAGAGGTTTCACTGTATTTAGGTTCCGGACTCGTTGTTGTTATTATTGTCGTCACATATAGAAGTGTACTTTTGCTATTTTAAATTTTCTTTTTTTTGTGTGTCAAGCGCAATTTTTAAGGTACACCTTCTGCAATTGATCTACTTCTACTGTTTGGTGTAGTTTTTTTGTTGCAATTTTTGGATGGGACTTTCCTGGGATTTTTTTGTTAAAGAGTTTGCTTTATACAGTTTTTGTTAAAGATAGTATATTTGATGAAGCTAGATACGCTCAATAAAATTAAAACATTTCTCTGGACAGTAGTCCATAACAGACTCCCAACATCCAAAATGCTCTTTAATAGGAAAATCATTACCTCTAGGCTATGCAGTATCTGTAGGACTGAAGAAGAGGATATGGAGCATATGTTCTTCAACTGCTTTCATTCAAAACCAATCTGGGATCAACTGGACAACTCTTATAAATACCCAAACCAATACATAATGACTCCACCATGCACAAGTGGGTTAAACTATAATGCCAATCGAACTCCAATTCAACAAATACATGGGGAAGGCAGACATCCTGACATTTATCCTATGGCAGATTTGGATACACAGAAACAACTATATTTTCAATAACAAAAAAAAACCCACTTCGGTTAGAGCATATAGTCAATAGCACAATGGAATACAAATTGTTAACGACATCAAAAAAGAACTCATTCCCAAAGACGACTATCTTCATAAAATGGAAGCCTCCAGATGCGGGTTTTTTCAAACTAAACATAGACGGCTCAAGCTTAGGCAACCCGGGAAAAGGGGGCATTGCGGGTGTCTTTAGAAATAGCCACAGTAACTGGGTCCTGGGATTCAACGTGTCTATTACCCATGCAACTAATGTATACATGTAAGGCCTAGATCTTATGCATGGTCTAAAAATAGCTTTGCAAAATAACATCAAGCCATTAGTAATCGAAACGGATTGCAACGATCTTATCAGAATGCTTTCTAACAACAACTGCCTATACAAAAACTTGATAAATGATTGCAGATGGATGCTAACTAGAGCGGGGAGCCTACGGTGTCTCATGTCTTCAGGGAAGCAAATGGAGTCGCCGGCCTTTTGGCCAAGAATGGAAGCAGCTCAAGTGTTTTTGGAAATCCTATGTTGTATTTTGCCCCGCCCCTTTTGTTGTTTCTACTTTTGAAATCGACAAGCTAGGAACTTTGTGTCCTAGAATAGTCCCAACTTATAATGACTCTCAAGTCTAATGAAATAAATGTCTTCACTACCACACAAAAAAAAAAAAAAAAAAAAAAAAAAAAAAAAAAAAAGATGAAGAGCAAAATTTGCCTTGACAAACTTAAAGAACCAAAATTTCTCAAAAATAAATTTAAGAGACTATTTTAGACCTATATCCTAATAGGAGAGATCATCGTCATTCTCTCGATCAAAATCCCTAAAACTATCCAAAAAAAATTAACTACGAAATATAAACAAGATGCAACCAAATTCCATTGATCAAATCATTGTTCATTAAAGGAGAAGTGAATATGAATCAAAGTTCGCCAATATAACCGGCACCTCTGATTTCGTCAACTCACCAAGTCCAGGTGTGTCTTCTTCTCCATATTCCCGCAACAAAATTTCGTATGTTTTGTCCCATTTTTATATGCTTTTCTGGACCAAATTAAGATTTTTGACGATTTCCTGATTCTTTTATCATAATCTTATACTATTTCAATGAAATTCAGACTCATCTTAACCGCATTGTGATTCTTTATCGAGTGTATGGTTCTTGTGACAAGAAGAGAATTTTTTAGGACCTACTGCTAATGTTGTATAATTGTTTGTTGATTACCAAATATTACTGATTGGTACTGCTGCGAATACTTTAGATTAGTCATACGCTTTAATAAAACCTAACAGCTGTTTGATTAAGAGAAACAATCAGTCCTGGTTCTTAATTTTAGGAACATTGTGCTGATATGTTGTATACGGGTAAAACCGTGGCTAATGAGCACCCCGATTTCCCGGCAGGGCAAATTAAGCAAGGATATAACTACATGGATTCGGAATCGATGCTAACCTCTCGTGCCAAGGCCCGAACAAAGCTCTTACCACCGGTCATCGAGACCATGCCCTCCGGATCCGGTTCGAGCTCCAAAACCTCGGAAAAGCATTACCAAACGGTTGCACATGTGACACGACTGACGAAGGGCCATGAAATCTGTGCCCGACCGCATATCACGACGCAGATCTCAGCCCGTATCGGCAGCAGATCAGTAATTAACGGAAAAGAAGATTTTTACTTTTCTTAGAGTTGTACTAGGGATGAAACCCTCCTACTATATAAAGGAGATAATTTTTATTCAATGAGACGGTGTAACACGCATATCAAGGCAATATAAACTTTTTTTCTCTACTTCTACGTTATTCAAATTTCTTATTTTTGCTCATAGTTCTTCATAAGTATTTGGTTTCGAATCGAGGGCAGAACAATCACTAAGCTCAAATCCGAGCTCGGGCCTAACATCACAACTGGTTTTGTTTTTTTGTTCTATATTTAATTTGCTTATCTAACGTTATTGATCACTTGTATTGAATTAATCCACATATTCTTAAAACCGTGTACAAATTCAATTCTTATCCATTTTCGAGGGTAAACAGTTTGGCGCCCACCGTGGGGCTAAGGATAATAATGGTGGTTTGTTACAAATTTTCATAACACACCTTACTTTACGCTTTTTCCTTAAGATTTTAATTTCAGGTCAGCTTGAAGAATGTCAAACTCTCAGTTTTCTCACTTAAACGTTGATGCTGAGTCTGACCATCATGGCGAAAACAAAAATATGGTACCTAGCAATGAGGTGCCCCCTTCTCATCCCAACGGAGTCCCGGTTGCAGACCCAGTTGATGCTAATTCACATGTGGCCATCGATGCCAACCTGCCTATCGGCCCTGAGAACAGCGTCCGTGGAGGAGCGCGACCAACGGCTCGAGGGGTGCCCGAAGGAGAAGGCAACGGGGTCAGTCTACGATTGATCTTTGAAATGTTACAGGCACAACAGGCGGCGATAGCGCAGCTGCAAAATCAAAGTCGCACCCGCAGCAGAGTTGAGCTTGAACTATCCTAGGAAAGCACCCGAATAAATGAGCAGGTCACGAAAAGGCCAGGTGAAACTAAGACCGGTGTCAGCTCCGAAGTAATGAAAATGCTAGAGGCATTAACCAAACGGGTAGAGTTAGATGAAAAGAAAATTGAAGCGAACGACAAGAAAGTAAAGACGTTCAATTCCCGGATCGATCAAATCCCAGGAGCGCCTTTGATATTGAAAGGCATGGACTCCAAGAAATTTGTCCAAGAACCTTTTACTCCGATCGCGGTGCCGAAGCCAATCCTAAAGAAGTTTCGTATGCCTGAGATTCCGAAATATAACGGAACCACGGGTATAAATTAGCACGTGACCTCCTACACGTGTTCCATCAAGGGGAACGACTTAGAAGATGATGAATCGAGTCGGTTTTGCTGAAGAAGTTCGAAGAAACTCTGTCAAAATGAGAAATGATATGGTATCACACCTTACCCCTGAATTCTATTAATTCGTTTGCTGTTTTTGCATATGCTTTTGTGAAAGCGCATGATGGGGCCATAAAGGCTGAGACTATAAAATCGGATATTTTCAAGGTAAAGCAAAGAGACAACAAAATGCTCAAGGAGTTCGTATCAAGGTTTCAAATGAAACGGAGGGACTTGCCTCCGGCTGCGGATGATTGGGTCGTTCAGGCGTTCACTCAAGAACTTAACCCTCAAAGCTCCTTGGATTCGCAGCAGTTAAAACAAAATTTGATAGAGTACCTAGCGGTAACTTGGGCCAACGTCCACAACAAATTCCAGTCAAATATAAGAGTCGAGGACGATCAGCTCGGTGCCCCTTTTGGGCCTGTTTATCCCATCAGAACCAATGACAGGTCTAGGAATTTCATCGATCATGAGCCGAGACTGAGCAAATATCGGTACCAACCATATAGTGGAGATCGAAAGGGTAACAGATCTGGGTGTCACCCAATGAGGAACGATAAGAGGAGCAATCAAGGCCACAGTAACCGAGGACTGATGAGCAAAAACGGTTCGATAAGCCACACGGGGCGAGGGAGGCACCAAGGTTATCGGAATATAACTTCAATGTCGATGCTGCCAATATTGTATCTGCCATCGGGCGCATCAAGGATGCCAAGTGGCCTCGACCATTGCAGTCCGACCCTACCCATAGA
This sequence comes from Nicotiana knightiana, assembly GCA_005239525.1. Lineage (NCBI taxonomy): Eukaryota > Viridiplantae > Streptophyta > Magnoliopsida > Solanales > Solanaceae > Nicotiana > Nicotiana knightiana. The sequence goes on along the minus strand of ML405093.1, from coordinate 121,144 downwards.
GACCTTAACTTAATGTGTAAGTATTTGGCACTCATGGCCACAAGACCTAGGACTGCCGACAATTAAGAGAAGAAGTGGCCCTATTATTCAATAACGGGCATCTCCAGGAATTTCTGAGCGATCAAGCCAAAACTCACTTCAGGAATAGGGACTCCAATAAACAGACCGAACAAGAAGAACCTCAGCACAACATCAATATGATCATTGGAGGGGTCGATGTCCCCTAGAGAACGATGATAAAGTGCACTAAATTGTCCATCACAAGGGAAAAATGAACCTGAGATTATATCTCGGAGGGAACCATTTCGTTAAAAGATGAAGACGTTGAAAGTATTGTACATCTGCATAATGATGCACTGGTAATATCTGTACTTATAAATAAATCTTGAGTTAAGCGTGTGTTGATTGGTTCAGGTAGCTCAACCAACATCATTAGATCGAGGGTCGTGGAGCAGTTGGGTTTGCAAGACCAAATAGTACCGGCAGTCCGGGTGTTGAACGGATTTAACATGACATGCAAAACCACTAAAAGGGAGATAACTGTACCGGTGAACACCGCCGGGCCCATCCAGGAAACAAAGTTCTATGTGATTGGGGGGGGGATATTAGATATAATGCCCTATTCGGAAGACCATGGGTTCACAACATGAGGGCGGTACCTTCGACCTTGCACCAAGCATTGAAGTTCCCTACACCGGGAGGGATCAAGACAGTGTACGAGGAGCAATCGGCTGCAAAGGAGATGTTCGCAGTCGATGAAGTATTCCCAGTACCGTCTCGACATTAAAAAGCATAGAGCCGACCAAAAAGGCCGAAGCTAAATAGAAATCATCGATGTCGGTCTCGGTCGGATCGGAGGGACAAGGATTCGATGAGGAAGACAATTACGAAATTCCGAGATCATTCATAGCCCCTGATTATACCGACTCCACCAAATCGACGGTCGAAGAGCTGGAGCAAGTTATATTAACCGAACACCTAACGGGTCAAAAGGCATACCTAGACACGGGGTTAACTCTCGAGCTTAGGAAAAACCTCATTAGTTTCCTTGAAACTAACATATCTTGTTTCGCCTGGTCCCATCTTGATATGAGAGGGATTCCGTGGAGATAACCACTCATAAGCTGAGTTTGGATCCAAAGTTCCACCCGGTCAAACAGAAGAGAAGGCCTCAGTCCGAAGTCAAGCATGCATTCATCAAAGACGAGGTATCTAAACTCTTTAAAATAGGTTCCATTCGAGAAGTTAAATACCCGAACTGGTTAGCTAATACAGTGGTAGTGCCTAAAAAAGGAAATAAATTAAGAATGTGCGTAGATTACATAGACCTGAACAAGGCATGCCCTAAAGACTCTATTCTCTTGCCTAACATCCATCGCATGATCAATGCGACGGCCATGCACGAAATACTCAGCTTTCTCGATGCCTATTTCGGGTACAACCAAATCCGGATGGACCCGGGCGATCAAGAAAAGAGTCCCTTTATCACTAAATTAGGCACTCATTGTTATAATGTAATGTCATTCGGGTTAAAAGACACCAGAGCACTTATCAACGCTAGTAAATCGGATGTTCGAAGAACATATAGGAAAATTAATGAAGGTTTATATTGACAACATGTTAGTCAAATCCCTGCGAGCAGAGGACTATTTGAAACATTCGCAGGAAACCTTCGACATATTAAAGGGATACAATATGAAGCTGAACCCGGAAAATGCGCATTCAGGGTAGGATCCGAAAAATTCCTCGGGTTCATGGTGTCCAACCGAGGGTTCGAGATCAATCCCGATAAAATCAAAGTTATAGAAGACATCACCGTGGTGGACAGTGTCAAGGTTGTTCAGAGGCTAACCGGGTGTTTAGCCGCCCTGGGCCGGTTCATATCGAGGTCCTCAGACCAAAGCCATCGGTTCTTCTCACTATAGAAGAAAAAATAACTTTTCTTGAACCTCGGAGTGCTATCAAGCTTTGGAAGAACTCAAACGATACCTTTCGAGTCCACCCCTGCTCCATACTCCAAAAGCGGATGAGCAGTTGTACCTTTACTTGGCGGTATCCGAGGTGGCGATAAGTGGATTCTTAGTCCGGGAAGAGGAAGGTACGCAATTTCCTATTTACTATGTTAGTAGAACTCTAGGCGAGGCCAAAATAATGTATTCTCACCTGGAAAAATTGGCTCTCGCTTTGCTAAGCACCTCCAGAAAGTTAAACCCATATTCCAGTGTCACCCCGTAAGTGTCGTAACCTCTTACCACTGCGGAACATCATGCATAAACCCGAGCTCTTATGCCGGTTGGCCAAATGGGCGGTCGAAATTAGCAGGTACAACATCGAGTATCGACCCCGATCTGCCATCAAATCACAAATTTTGGCAGATTTCGTAGTCGACTTTACGCTGGCCTTTCTAAAGGATATGTTAATGTAATTATGTTTTTTTAAGACTTTTATCTTTTCTAATGGAAGAGACTGGTATAAGTATCATTTTTCGTTTTTCTTCCAAGAATGTGAAAAAGAATCATCTAAGAGTGAATAAATTCCTCACATGTTTTTACTATAAATAGCAAAAGTCAGTGAATAAGAGTCTGGTAACGCCAAGTCCAAACTCTGATTACACAAGTATGACATTGCATATGACTTATGCTGGAATTCAGTGTTAGGATGGGGCTCAACATATAAAAGAGGTATTTTGCGTGTGGAATGAAATAAAGCATGGCTGAATGGTAATGTTAGGGAGCACTTTTCTTGGATAGGTTGGATTAATTATGTATTCAATCGGAACATTGGTTTTTGGTTTAGTACTATAGGGATATTATAAATTATTTATCCACTGGGACAGATATACTTACCACTGGCCAAATAAAACAAGGAATCTCCCGATTACTTAAAGAGCCCACCTTCAGTATATAAAATCTTTAAAAATACCTGGATTTGAACATTATTAATAAAATTCCCAATTATTTTACTATTATAAGATCCATCAAAATCTCACTTGAAAGGCTAGTCTTGATCTAGTCAATTTCTTGCATGAAACATTATGCTAAGATATAACATTTCTGGATCTGTCACCCATTGTTAAGGAAAATAAAAGCACATTTTCCTCACGTTCTTTCTGTCCATGATTCTGAAAAATTATACCTCATTCATTTGGTGAAAACTACGACAACAACAACATACTCAGTATAATACATCGTGGGGTTTGGGGAGAATAGTGTGTACACAGGCCTTATTCCTACCTTGTGAGAATAGAGAGACTGTTTCCAATAGACCCTCGGCTCAGGAAAGCATAAGCACCACAATAATGAAAATATAGATAAGAAGGGACAGTACCAAACAGTCATATAAAAGCAGAATAAAAACAACAAGACAGTAAGGTGATCAACAATGAAAGAAAACAACGGTTAGTCATACAAACCTACTACTAACAGAAAGCGAGATTGTGTGCCAATACTATTTTTATGAACACTCTAAGCTACCTACTCAACTACCCTAATCCTCGACCTCCATACATTCTTATCAAGGGTCATGTCCTTGGTCAGCTGAAGTTGCACCATGTCTTGCCTAATCACCTCTCCCCACCTCTTCTTAGGCCTACCTCTACCTCTTCGTAAGCCCTCTAATGTCAACATATCACACCTCCTCACCGGGGTGTCTGTGCCCCTCCTCCTCACATGACCAAACCACCTAACCCACGCTTCCCGCATCTTGTCCTCAATAGGGGCCACACCCACCTTGTCGCGAATAACCTCATTTCTAATCCTCATATCCATCTCAATATCCTCATCTCTGCTACCTTCGTCTTCTGGACATGAGCGATCTTGACTGGCCAACCCCCATACAACATCGTTGCTCTGACCACCACTCTGTAGAACTTAACCTTAAGTTTCGGTGGCACCTTCTTGTCACACAAAACGCTGGAAGCGAGTCTTCATTTCATCCATCATGCCCCAATACGAGTGTGACATCTTCATCAATCTCCCTATCCCCCTGAATAATAGATCCAAGGTACTTAAAACTCCCTCTCATAGGGATGACCTGCGAGTCCAGGCTCACTTCCCCTTCCCCTCCTTGAGTCTCGCCATTGAACTTACACTCCAAGTATTTTTTTCATGGTTCTGCTCAACTTGAAACCTTTAGATTCCAGGGTCTGCCTCCATACATCTAAATGCCCGTTCACACCGTGTCTCATCGATAAATAAAATATCATCTGCAAATAGCATATACCATGACACCTCCCCTTGGATGTGGCGCGTCAGTACGTCCATCACCAGAGCAAATAAAAAAGGGCTGACTGCCGACTCCTGATGCAACCCCATCATAACAGGAAAATGGTCCGAGTCCCCACCCACCGTCCTTACTCGGTTCTTTACTCCATCATACATGTCCTTAATCAACTTAACGTAGGCAACAGGTACTCCTCTAGCCTCCAAACATTGCCACAAAACCTCCCTTGGAACTTTATCATACGCCTTTTCTAAGTCGATGAACACCATATGCAAGTCTTTCTTTCTTTCCCTACACTGTCGCATCAATCTCCTAACAAGGAGGATGGCTTATGTAGTTGAACGCCCCAGCATAAATCCAAATTGGTTCTCGGAAATAGACACACTCCTTCTCACCCTTAGCTCTACCACTCTCTCCCAGACTTTCATAGTATGACTAAGCAGCTTGATACCCCAATAATTATTGCAATTTTGGATATCACCCTTGTTCTTGTATTCATTTGGCGATAACTGAAAATATGAAAAAGAAAGGAAAGTTTTAACGGGTCAAAAAATTACTTTCAACCTAAAAATATACTACTATATTTTTCTAATTTAAAAGTTTTACTCATTTCAATAACTCACACTATGGATAACCAAAAAAAAAATCCATTCGAAACAAAGTTTTAATTAAGTTTTTCGATAGAAAATAAAATAAGGAAAAGAATGGATAGGCCCAACACAATGGCCGAAGTAGCTAGCGCCTTTGATTCACCCACTGCCTGTTCATTTAAATTGGACAATGCTTGGTTGAACACATTCTTGCTAAATGTAAGTCATTGCTAGATGATTTTGGATGGTCATATGTGCAACACATTTTAGAGAAGTCAGAATTACTTTTGATATTTGGTCTAAATATGTACATCCTACTATTATTATTACTTTTCCATCTTTGTTTGTATATGACTTTTATATTAATGACCCTTCAAATCTGATATTGAGGACAAGGGTAACTTTTTGTGACGGTTAGTTTTTATATATATAAAATATGTTTTCTTCCGCCAAAAAAGGAGTCAGCTAAATGAAAATTACTTCTGCCCGATAAATTAATTCATTTTTATTTCCTTTTCTTCTTCTTCCATTTTAAACAGTGCAGTATTAGTTTCAGTATCACATCGATGAACAACAACGAGATCGAACATGGCTGGTGAGATGTCACTCACGTGGGACACATAAAATGCTTTGACATAGAGACGAACAATACCTTTGAGAGCACAATTATTGAATTCTTCCATTTTTATTCTCCTTCAGCCATGCATACGTTAGGGTAGATGAATTTAATCCTCTTTTAATATCCCTTTGAATTCCCCATTAAGTTAGAAGCATTTTTAGGTATTCATGCAGACGATCTCACCGTCCGATTTCAACAACTTTCACTTGATCAACGGTCCACGTTATCCTATCAAGTTTACTCGTATTTTTTAAGGTAGGATGTGACACTAAGGAATAAGTGGGGAATATTGATTTCTTCTTCTCATCAACATATTTAATGAAATTTTATATTGTAGCAGTTGTGACTCTCGGTCTTCTGAAGTTTCTTGGAAACATATATGCATGCATTCATGTAACATGTATGTATGTATAAATGTTGACGGGGAATGGCAAGTTTTTAACTTGGGGAAATTAAGAAAAGGACAGACATGCCTCTTCATTCTCTAAGGATGATAGATCCGCATTAATAGCTTCACGAATTTCAAACATATGATAAAAAAAGAGGAGGGCATTATATTAGAAAATTAATAAACAGAAGAAAACATAGGTACTGTTGGGAGTTGACTTTACAGGTTGGGTTCTCGGAAGTGAATCTTGCAGACCAACCTGTATTTTAATAATATTCACAAGACAATACACCTACTTTTGCCCTCCCTTCAACTTTTGCAAGCGTGTTAAAGTTTTTATTCACATTCTCCTACATGACTAGAACCACCATAGTCATTCTTTTACAAGGTTTTTAATTACACTAACAAGTTTAAAAATAAGGATTGGAAATGGTAACCAGGGTTTTTACGTTCTTAGTTTGCGCTCGAGTTTAGGTTTTCGCTCTCGTCATGTCACAAATTTAATATTGTGTACTCTTGACATTAAAAATAAGTAGGTATATACGCTGTGTCTTTGTTGCTCGAGGACCATTCTAATTTCTACGCATCTTTTAAATTATTGAATGTCCCTGAAAGAATTATGTGTATAAAGAACTACATGGGTATACGTGTAGTGGTAATAGATTAGCAAACACCATGTTCAAGTGTATTTTGGGCACTCTAAAGCATATATTCAATCTCACGTTTTAATTTTGATGGTGAAATCAGTGATGTATGATTTGGTAACATTATACTGAAATCCAGGAGAAAAAAACAACTTCAGAGATAATTTTATGAAATTGCTGGCATTAATTAGTTATGCCGGCTGATGACTAGTTTGACTAAATGTCATCTAGCGCTTGCTTGTGTTTACCTCGAAATTCGAGTAACAATTAAATTTGTATTATGGTTTTAAGCATATGTGATCTAATTCAATATCAATTAATAAATGATGAATAAAATAGATAAATTGAACGGTTAAAATAAATCAAATCAATGTTGTAGCAATATATCAACCTCGATTCTGGATAGCCTCGAGATCAAGTAGTAAGAACAACATTGAGTAATAAGTAAATAGAGAGCAGCGAGTATATTAATTTCAGTGAATGTATGCCCCTTACAAATGAACAGGGTTCCTCTTTATATAGTAGAGGAATCCTAAATAAGGTACAACTCTAATTATGGGAACAAATCCCATTATTGATGTCAATAACTGTTAGCAGTTCAATTCCTTCCGAAGTCATGCTTGGTCTCGGTCCTCAACGAGTGTTTCGATCTTCGTGTCTTCGAGCTCGAGCTCGGTCCATTATGAGCTTATTCTCGCGGAACTCCCTCGAGCCTATAAAATCATACATACTCGATTTTAACCGTATACAAATAGTCCCCGCGTTTCTTGGAGTAAAGCGATAAGAAACGATTCGAGCCTCGATTCTATGATACCTCGATCATGACGTCATCCTCGTGATGTAAGCGACGGTTGTGACCGAAACGTCCCGGCGGTCCAGTTCCCCAAACCATTAATGCATGTCAGTTAGCGGTCGGCCACTAGCGCCACCGAACCGTCGTCATAAACCTATAAATACCACCTCACTTATTGAATCAAATTTTAATTCCAAAATCTTTTCTCAAATCTTCACAAGCTTCCCTTCTTCAAGTTCATCTCCCTTTGTCAGTTAGCGTTTTTCATAACACCAATTTCGTCTCCTTTCTAGAACTTCAAATAGCGATTGCTAAAACATCAAAAAATGTCCCCCAAAAAGAAAAATCTCTTCATCGCGACCGGCCGGCGATAAAACGCCGGTGGAGCCTCGTATCGAAGAGTGCATCCCTGGTCCAGTCGATCTAACTTTCGACTTCAAAGTCGAAAAACCTTCCTCAATTCCAGGCCAATGTGAGCCCACGTCCCGATACATCTGCTCGATATCTGAAGACGATCTAGAGCGGGTGAAAAAGGACTGTAACTGGGAAAACAAAGATGTGGTGATTCCTTCCCCTGAGGAGGACATCACTACCCATGTGGAAGGGTATTTGAGTGTGTATACTTACCCTTTTACATTGGGCCCTGTAGATCCGGGCGTACTCGATTTTTGCCGCCAATATCGGGTGACCCTTAGCTAGATCTACCTCTCCTTCTGGCGTATCGTCCATTTTCTCGGGTTCTTTTCGAGCAAGGTCGAGGGGATGACTTTTACCCTCGACCACCTGATTAGTTTGTACAGCCCTCGCCTTTATCGAGGTGGGTTAATAAAGCTCCAGCGTCGGGCCACGAAGACAATATTCTCGAGCATTGATGAGGACAATGACCGAGGGTGGATGGGCCGGTTCGTCCGAATCAAGACCTCCGACCTGATACCGATGGAGAAAGTTCCATTCCCCGAGGAATGGAACATAAAACGTAAGTACAACTCCATCGATGATGTTTACTGTTTTGCTTCTTTTATTCCTCTCTAACTCAAGTTGTCCTTTCATGGTACAGCTTCCCTAGTGCGATTTTGGACCTCGCAGGCTGGGTTCGACAACTGGCGTCCACCTCTTCACATGCCAAGCGTTGTTGGCGTGATTTGGCCAAGGGTTGGTGGGAGGCTAAAAACCACGGTGAGTTCCTTTGCCTGTATGTCGATGTTTCCCTGTAGAATACTCCATTCTAACTCGGTTTCTTTTCATATAGGTCTCGGAGATAATATTATCATGAGGCCACCCCCGCCTAGAGAAAAGGAGGTTCCGAAACCGACCAAAGAGAAGAGGAGAAGAGCTTCTCCTCCCGATACCCCCAAGCCAAAGAAAAGCAAGGCCCGGAAGTCAAAGGCCGATCCTTTCGCCCTTCCTGCCGATGTAGTTCAGCAACTACAAGAGGAAGATGAAGAAGGTGAGGATGTCGGCTGCTTGCTGGTAGCTAGAAAGAGGGTAAGTACTGAAGCTTCTCAGAGCGCTGAGCCGGTGGTGGTCGAAGCAGCTCAACCTCGGACCGAAAACATTTCGGAAGAGGATCCGAGCAAAGTTCCCGAGCAATCAGGTGGTGAGAATGCCCCTCGCCGTGATGAACAACCGATGGGCGTGCTTGAAGGGTCTAACTTTGAGGCCCTTCAAAGAGAAGATAATGCCCGGAGTGACCACTTGGTACAATTGATATTGGCGATTCGCCGCCCGGCCCTACGTTCTCCGAAGGGCAGTTCCAAGATGCTCGGGCTATGGGGACTCCCGATTTGGGGCTGGCCCACGAAGGGAATGATATATTTCGGGAATGCTTTGTAGGCATCGATGATGGTCCCGACCCGGATGCATCATTCATTTTTGACGAGGCTCAATGGCTTCTGAAAAAAGTTTCATTTATCGTAATTACACTTGTGTTTTATTCACATCTCTCCAAGTCTGACTTTCTCCTTTGTGTACAGGTTATGGCGCTTCATCGAGAATCATCTTCCAAATACCGGGCTGAGCTGACCCAATGTGAGGCCGAACTTAAGAAGCTCTTGGAGGAGAGAGACGGCCTCAAACTTCTCTATGTTCAAAAAGAGGAGGAGATCAGGGACCTTCGAGCCGTTAACAATTAACCCTTCGACTTTGCAGGTCCATCAGAAGGGCGAGCTGGTAGAGCAACTTCGAGAGGAGGCCAACATGAAGGAGGCCGAGACTTTGGGATGGAAGCAGAGTATGGATCGTCTTGCCTCGGAGAAAGAAACGCTTCGGGCCCAACTGGCTTCGATCGAGCACCAACTTCAAGGTGTGAAGGAGGAAAGTTTGGCTCGGGCCCAAAGGATTGAGGAGCTCGAGGCTAAGTTGGCCGCTGAGCTCGCTAAGGCTAAATCTGAGGCGGAAGCACTTGTGGCCTCTTACCGAGATGACTCCCAGGATACCAACATTCGGGCACAGGAGATCTCTGTTGCTACCAAAATCAAATTGTCGTGTGCTGTTGATCATGCTAGGCGGCAATTCTGGAGAGAAACTCTCAAGGAAGTGCATGCCCGTGGCTTCGACCTCTCGGTTGCTATTGAGAATGCAAAAGCTTTAGAGGATGAGGTCGTGGCTTTACTTTCCGATGATAAAGAATCTGCTAGCGGATCCGAGAGCGGAGAAGATGAGGATGAAGCCCCCAGAGAATATGCTCCCGAGGATGCGTCTCCGAAAGTAGACTAGGCACTTAGGATTTTTCGTCTTTTGTATTTTTTTTTCTTTTTTGTGTAAGGTCTCGTGTGGTCGTTGTAAATACATTCTATAAATAACAAGTTTTTTTTTTGTTTGCCTCTGATTTGTGATAGATTCTATTTTGCTTTGTGAAATTTTATTTGTTGTGGTTAAGCGAACACTGCTTCAAACTTGAATCAAACCCTTAGCTTTTAAAAGTGAGTCCCCGAGCCCAATGATATGTTCAGGATTTCGGGTGACTTTATTGATGCCATGACTATATTGTCTTCGTAACTAAGTTCGAGTAAGTTTTGAACTTAGACTAAAACAAACCCTTAGGTTTTTACCAAGTAATGGGTAAGTCTTGAACTTACAACAATATACCCCTTAGGGTTTTATGATGAATCTTCAAGCAATAGTTGATTTTATTCGAGCTCGGAAGATTGGAACCCTTAGGTTTGAATTGAGTGAGAACAAGGTCTCGAACTCCAAATGTATTGGCCCTTAGGCTCTTTAGATTGGGCCGATTTGGCCTCTGAAAATGGCTATTTTTTCCCTTTTCGGCTTAAAAGACTTAGTGAAAATTTCTTTATTCCTTAGCATATATTTTTCTACCCATTGGGGTTTTTGAGGGTCCGATGATTGGAACCCCCTTTTTCCTTTTGTGCCTTAGCATGTTTGTGTTAAGATAGTTTGATACCTCTTGAGGTTTTTCAAAGGCTGATATTATCGAAGCCTTTTGGTTTTTTCGAGGGCTGATTTTATCGGAGCCCTTTTCGATTGTTTTGCCGAGGGTAGCCTTTTAACTGATTTTTCAAAGTATTTGAAGGCCTATTGCTTATTCTGAAATTCAAACATCTCTGAACCGCGTTATTTCGGCCGTAGCCTTCGGGTATGCCTTTTGGACTTATTACCCAATATAACATTTCGAACTCGTTCGAAATGTTAGTCCCCAAGTATAATGGCCTTAGCCTATGTATGGGGGTGCCTCTTTGAGGTCTTGCGACTTCGAATTTAGATAACTCAGGCATGCAGTCACCTAGTGTTCGAAATATGTTTGCACTTGGCCCTTGAGCCACTTTTCACAATATCATAAGTATGAGATTCGCATAGTAGAGAATTTGCTTCGAGACACGAGATGTTCAATAAAGAAAGAATGCTTCTTTGAATAATTATACATGCGTACATGTCTTGTCGTTGGGACTAAACTAATCTATATGGACACGATTCTTTTGACCGTTTGGCCCATTACAAAGTCGTTCCTATCGAGGCCCATTGATACGAGGTAAATTTCTCGAGCACATAACATCAAGAGTGATGCTCCCAGTATTCGAAGGTGATTGTAATGAAGCCTTGTATACTGTTGAATTGTCCTCAAGTAGCACATATTTGTTGCCTTGTTAAAATCTTTCCGGGAAAACCCATTTGGGATGAAAACCAATCTAAGGGAAAAAGAGTGCAACGTGTACTTTAAAACATGAGGTCTCGATGTCTTTGGTCGGACTCATGCAATGAGTTAGTTATGAATATATATATATATATAAATGAAAGAAAAGATAAAGTCATACCTTAACAATAGTATCGTTTGAGAAGTGATATGTTCCAGTTATTCGGCAGTGGTTCGTCGTCCATCGTCCCGGGTTTATAAGATCCTTTCCCGACTATATCGAGAATTTGGTAGGGTCCTTCCCAGTTAGGGTCGAGCTTCCCTTCATTAGGATCTCAAGTGTTGATGGTGACCTTTCTTAGGACTAATTCCCCGATTCTGAAGTGGCGAAGGTGTTCTCTTATTGTAGTAACTCTCGATTCGTTGCTTTTGTGCAGCCATTCGAACGAGTGCAGCTTCTCATTTTTCATCTAACAACTCGAGGCTGGTATTCATGGCCTTGTGGTTGGATTTTTCTGTTGCGTGTCAAAACCTGGCACTGGGCTCTCCGACTTTGACTGGTATCAAGGCTTTGGAGCTGTATACTAAGGAAAGTTGAGTTGCACCTGTACTGGACTTCGAAGTTGTCCGATATGCCCATAGGACCTCGGGTAATATTTTCCTCCATTTCCCTTTAGCTTCGTTCAGCATTTTCTTCAAGTTTTGGATGATAGTCTTGTTGGTCGATTCGGCCTGTCCGTTTCCACTCGGGTGGTACGGTGTTGATAGTATCCTCTTTATTTTATGATCTTCGAGGAATTTCGTTACCTTGCTGCTGATGAACTATTTTCCATTGTCACATACTGCAGGTATCCCCAATCGACATGCGATGTGATCCCATATGAAATCTATTAATTCTTTCCCCCTAACTTTCTCGAAGGCCTGCGCTTCAACCCATTTAGAGAAGTAGTCAGTCATAAACAAAATGAACTTAGCCTTACCTGGGGCCGATGGAAGAGGGCCGACGATGTCCATTCCCATTCATGAAGGGCCATGGGGATAGGACCGAGTGAAGTTGCTCTCCGGGCTGGTGGATCATCGGCGCAAACCTTTGACATTTATCGCATCTTTGAACAAACTCCTTAGAGTCTTTTTCCATGCTATCCCAGTAATATCCTGCTCTGACTACCTTGCGAACTAGTGACTCGGTTCCAGAATGGTTCCCACAAGTGCCTTCATGGATTTCTCGTAGAACATAGCCAATATCTCCCGGTCCCAAGCATACTGCCAAAAGTCCATCGAAGGTCCTTCTGTATAATGTTTCGTCTTCGTCTAATGTGAAACGAGCAACTTTAGTTCGAAGGGCCCTCGATTCTTTAGAGTCCGATGTGAGCTTTCTATTTTCAAGTACTGGATGTACTTATTCCTGTGGTCCCATGTTAAGCTTGTAGAATTTATTTTGGCATGCCCTTCCTCGATCACGGACCTCGAGAGTTGGACGACATTCTCTGAGCTGATCTCATCCTCTTCGACCAATGATCCCAAATTTGCTAATGCATCGGCCTCACTGTTTTGTTCACGAGGCACATGTTGTAGAGTCCATTCCTCGAAATGGCGTAAAGTTACCTGTATTTTGTATAAGTACCTTTGCATTCTATCCTCCCAAACTTTGAAGGTTCTGTTTACCTAGTTCACTACCAGCAGAGAGCCGCACTTAGCTTCGACGACTTCGGCTCCCAAGCTTTTAGCCAACTCGAGACCTACAATCATGGCCTCATACTCGGCCTTGTTGTTAGTCAACTTTGAAGTTTTAATGGATTGTCTAGTAATGCTACCCGTGGGCGGATTCAAAATAATGTCGAGCCCGGACCCATTCACATTCGAGGCACCGTCTGTAAAGAGGGTCCACGCCCCCGAAGATGTACCTGATTTTAGTAAAAGTTCCCTTTCCACTTCAGGTACGAGGGTTGGCGTGAAATCGGCCACGAAATTTGCTAAAATTTGAGACTTGATGGCCGTTCTGTGTTGATATTCAATATCGTTCCCTCTGAGTTCGACGACCCATTTGTTCAATCGGCCCCTTAATTCGGGCTTGTGCAAAATATTACAGAGTGGGTAAGTGGTTGATACACATATTGGGTGGCACTGAAAATATGGTTTTAACTTTCTTGAAGCGCTTATTAGAGCAAGTGTCAATTTCTCTAAGTGTGGGTACCTAGCTTATGCATATCCTAAGGTTCGAGTTACGTAATAAACAGGAAACTGCGTACCTTGATCTTCTCGAACTAGGACACCACTTACCGCGATTTCGGACACAACCAGGTATAAGTAGAGTTTTTCATCTGCCTTCGGCGTGTGAAGCAAAGGTGGGCTCGATAAGTATCACTTCAATTCTTCCAATGCCTGATGGCATTCCGACGTCCAGGCGAAATCATTTTTATTTTTGAGTAAGAAGAAAAACTTGTGGCTTCGATACGATGACCTCTAGATGAATCGACCCAAGGCAGCTATCCGTCCGGTTAGCCTTTGTACGGCTTTTACACTATCTACGATGGTGATGTCCTCGATGGCCTTGATCTTGTCGGGGTTGATTTCGATTCCCCGATTTGATACCATGAAGCCGAGGAATTTTCCTGAATCGACCCCAAAAGCACATTTCTCGGGGTTGAGCTTTATGTTGTACTTCCTTAAGATTTTGAATTTTTCCTGCAAATGAGCCAAATGGTCCTCTGCTCGCAGGGACTTAACTAGAATGTCGTCAATGTAAACTTTCATTGATTTACCTATTTGTTCTTCGAACATTTTTTTAACTAGGAGTTGATATGTAGCTCCTGCATTTTTTAGCCCGAAGGGCAATACATTATAGCAATAGGTTCCATACTTAGTGATAAAAAAAGTCTTTTCTTGATCTTTTGGGTCCATTTGGATTTGATTGTACCCAGAATAAGCGTCGAGAAAGGTAAGGATCTCGTAGCCGGCCATGGCATCGATCATGCGATCGATGTTAGGCAATGGAAAAGAATCTTTCGGACATGCCTTTTTCAAGTCTTTGTAGTCTACACATTCTAAGCAATGTTGTAGCAATATATCGACCTCGATTATGGATAACCTCGAGATCAAGTAGTAAGAACATCAGTGAGTAATAAGTAAATATAGAGCAGCGAGTATATTAATTTCAGTGAATGTCTGCCCCTTACAAATGAACAGGGTTCCTCTTTATATAGTAGAGGAATCCTAAATAAGGTATAACTCTAATTATGGGAACAAATCCCATGAGTGATGTCAATAACCGTTAGCAGTTCAATTCCTTCCGAAATTTTCGCCGATATCTTTGGTCGATTACTAATATCTCGCTATTCCGTTACTCGGCGTCGGTCATGCTTGGTCTCGGTCCTCAACGAGTGCTTCGATCTTCGTGTCTTTTAGCTCGAGCTCGGTCTATTATAAGCTTATTCTCGAGGCAATCCCTCGAGCCTATAAAATCGGACGTACTCAATTTTAACCATATATAGATTGCGCATGGTGACATAATTAAGAAGCTTCGTGAAATTTACAGATACGAATGTGATAATTCCTTTTTATCACTTATATTAAGAAACAAATGTAGTTTTCTCCCGCTAAGTAGGAAATATTAAAAACTTAAAAATAGATATTTCTAGGGATAAGTCTAGTAAACCTTGTCCCTAGTGCATGTGTAGTCAGAGGCGGCTCAAGCACATATATGGTCTATAGTCAAAGTTTAATGTGAAGACTTAGTTTTTTTGAAAAAAAGGTTTAATATATTTTTCTATTTAAAGTCTATGCTTCTAGATATTTGAGATGGAAAGTTGTTCATAATATTTTTCTTATCAGTTTTTTAAAATAGTTTCTTTTCAACTAATATAGACTCACTTAATCTTTTTTGAGATATTATTGATCTAAGCTAAGATTTTATCAATTTTTATTTTGAAAAATTTCTTTCGCTGAGCCAACTGTTATAGGAGCTGTTAAAATTATTTTATAAGCAATATAAGCATTTAAAAAAAGAAAAGTCTTTTTGTTTAATTACTGTTTGGCCAAGCTGGAGAAATCAACTTATTTTGAGAAGTGCTTTTTTGAAAAGTGCTTTTGAAAAAAGTACTTTTAGAGAGAAGTAGCTTATGTTTGGCTAATCACTCTGAAAAGCACTTTTGAGCAATAATTTGTGTTTGGCCAATCTTTTCAGAAAATGCTTTTAAGTATGAAATTACGAATAAGGACATGAATAGATTTACTTAATAGTTAATATTATAAGTAAATAAATAATCTCAAAAATTTGTTATTATATGCAATAATTAGATCTTTTTATTTTATTTAAGTAAACTATGAAAATAAAATTTAAAAGTACTTAATTCTTTTAACATAAGTTAAATATATTAAAAATCATTCAACAAAATATAAAAATATTCACCCCTAAAGTCACTATATATTAAAAAGCTATCCTAAAAATAATAAGAAATATTTATACATTAATATCCTAAGTATTAGGTTTAACGGTTATTTTGGTATAGACTATATTTTTTTAAGGGTATTCTTGGTAAGAAGAAAAGTCAAAACTGCTTCTGCTTCTGCTTTTGGGAAGAAGCTATTTTTTTCTGTTTCTTAGAAACTGCTTCTGCTTCTTCCCGAAAGTACTTTTCCCCCAAAAAGCTTGGTCAAACACCTCAAGTTAGAAAAAATAAGTGCTTTTGGGGGAAAAAGCACTTTTGGCCTCTTGAGAAGCTTGGCCAAACAGGCTATAAGTATGTGGATTAGAGTAGTGTCTTCTGCTTATACTATTTCCCTTATCAAATTAATTCCAATTCACATGTTAATTATTTTTATGTAAGCCAAACAGTTACTTTATTTACATAGCAAAAAAAAAAGATTTCTTTCGTTTTATATGAGAAAGTTTACTTTTGTACTAAAAGTACTAAATATTAACTTTTTAAATACTTATAAATTTATTATTTCTAAAAAATGGAGCCTCTCAAATTTGGGACCTTAGGCACAAGCCTTATTAACTACAACATTAGAGCCGGCACTGCGTGTAGTTGATATCAAATAAATACAGTTGATTAAACTGAAAAATGACGAGTAAGTACCAGACACGCATTGTTGTTGGAGGGTGGAGTACTATATGGAAATGGAAGCTAAACTTTCCACGCACAAAATTGATCACAAGAGCAGATGGATAGCTTTATTATTAATTTTTTTCTCTTGGACGGATGTGCTTAAGATCTGTCAAGAAGCTCGTGAAGTGAGAAGTGTAATTCATATGGCAAAAGTAGAAAGCTTTATAGCTGCTGTTTCAATCTGTAAATCCCAGTGACAGTTCGCACGAACAAAGAATGTATTGGCTTCTCCTATCACAAGCAACAAGAAGAAAAAAAGAAGCTTTTAGGTCAAAGTTATTAAGACTGCATGGTTGTCTTGTAACCTTTTGGCCAACCACGCTTGTGGTCTCATTGCAAAACTTTTCGCCAATCCCTTTATTATCTTAGGCGCGCCCCGGAAATTTCCTATATTCACCCGCATACACAACATTTTGTGTCTACTTATATATTATAGTATATGTTAATAGATAAGTGGATTAATTAGGTTTAAATTACGGTGATTTTGAACAAAAGTGGACTTACATTTAGGATTTAAGGGTTACCGAAACCTGATAAACTTCGACAAAAATTTTTATATATGTATATATGTATACCTTGAAAATAATTATATACATAACTTTGGTACCATATAACAACTAATTAAGAACTTGTTTGGTTAGTAGAAGAGAAGTGATTTAGTCACCGCATTAAACTTTGTATAACTATATACATTTATTTGGTCGCATCTTTTGATTCAGCATAAATAATACTCTACATGCATAAGTTATGCAGGCATTCATGTATTAATTTATGATGAATAGAATATAAATAAAGATTCATGTTAGTAATACATGGATTAAAATAAAAATTTGACAAAAATGCCCTCACACTCTTTGGATTTATTTCTTCTTTTTCCTTGAAAATATCCAAGAAGAAATAATTTATACTTTGTATCCTTGTATTATAGATACTTCCATTATTTTTATTAACCCGTAAATCTTAAACTCTGTATTATTAATTCTTGCGATGTAATTCCTGCAGTAAATAATTTCTGCATAACTTGTCTTACAACCAAAGAACCCTTAATTAGGGTCGCTGATTGAGCCGTTATGCTATGACCGATATCGCCGTTGTTATTTTCTGGCTGTATAGTCTCATAATTTCGGATTATGCAAGGCAAGAATTGAAGAAAGTGGTCGATCGGAACTTATTCTGGTAGTGATCAATTTTATCATGCATATATGAGGTATAATTTTGGAATTTGCCTTAATTATAGAAGAATATTCGGCATGTGCAGAGATGAGATTCTCAAATCTTATAAATTTCAGACATATGAAAGTAGTTATCTGGACTCTGCTACGTACCATCCAGTATTATCATTTCATACTAATTTAATGATACTCTTGTCTAAGACAAATGAACGTTGCAGATCTGACCATTTCTGTCTTTAAGCACTTTTCGAAACACTCAGAGAAAGACACAGTCTGACTGAACAATATTTTTTTTATCAGAGAGATGACACAAAGTTAGCAAGATGCCCGGCCGCCAAAGATCTCTGCAAAGGGTTAAAAATAATTACAATTACTTATTCATTGACAGCCGTTATTTTAATATACAAAACTTGTCTGCATCTATCAAGTTTACAGATGTAGCCAAGCAAATCGTAAATCGAATTGAGACGTTCCAAGTAGAGAATCTTGATCTTGTTGAGATCAGCCAAAAAGATGATCATGATCCACTGGGATTTTCGTTAACAAAACAATGTTGAGAGGGGACTTATTGAGAAATCGTTGACTTCAAAACTCAAGAGGCTAGGGTACCGATGGTAAAACTCAAACCCAAGACTTCTATCTACTTTGATATCACATTAAAATATGAGACTAACTCATCTAATTGAAAACCTAAGTTGTCGAATTGCTTAATTATTATGTGTTCAAATACTTCCGACTTTAAGAAAGAAGAGTTCTCGCTTACAACGTAACAAAAAGCAAAGAATATATAGTATTCTTCAAATTATCATCTTAATTAATTACTCTGAGTACTATCATATAACTAGAATATATAGAGTAGTAATTGACGAAAGTAATCATAAGTAAAACAGAGTCAAATATGACTACTTAAAATGATAGTACTAAGATATAACTATTTTATTTCTTTCTTTTTTTTTTTGGCAACAACATGATAAAAATATAGCTCTAGCTGGAGAAGAACATCTTGTTGAGTTGTTATACACATGCAACTTGGTATGTTAGGTAAATATTATCCCTTGGATGTGCCACTTACTTACTTCAATTGACCGGAATTTTACGTTTACAATTTTATATCCCTATTATCTATACACAAATACATAGACACATTAACATAAGAGTCCACGTATGCATGCACGTATTTATCACCATACATGTCCATGTACTTACGACATCATCCATGCAAATCACGCATGATAAAGAAAGTCCACAAATGGAAAAGAGAGAACGAGAAACAGACATAAATTAAAGAAGAGGAGAGAGAGAGAGTGAGAGGAGAGAGGATTGTTCTTTATATGCCAATTCAAGAAATTTCATTCCTAATTCCAGCAACTTTTTTCTTTGGCAGCAAGAAGATATACTAGTTTGATACCTTCTTAACAAATAAGTCTTTGTTTTCTCTAGTTATTGCTACGAAAAAACAAAGGCAGCACTTTTCAAAACCCTCTTACTATTTTCTCGATGGTTTAGTTTCAACTTTTATGAAGTGCGACAATTAGGTTTTTGGAAGAAAAAAAAAAGGAGCAAGATGAAACGAGGAAGTAGTGCAGAAGATTCTAAGTCAAGCCCCAAAAACCAAATTGAATTTGAAGACGAAGAGGAGGAGGAAGAGGAGGAGGAAGACGATCTCGAGACAGAAGAAAATAGCAGACCTAAAGGTACAAGAACAAGCTCTAGTAACAGCACCGTCGAAGAGAATGGGAAAAAATCGGCCAATTCAGGAGGTGTACGGCAGTATGTACGTTCGAAAACGCCGAGGCTACGTTGGACACCTGAGCTCCATCTTCGCTTTATTCATGCTGTTGAAAGATTAGGAGGGCAAGACAGTAAGTTTTACTTGTATGATATCTAAAGAAACTATCGCTGAAATTAAGATCTTATTCAAAGAGAAAGATTTCAAATATAATAAGTTAATTCCTAACTTTTCTAGATAAAATAGAAGAATTGGTGTGAATCGATTCTTTATTTGAAGGAAGAATCAGTTATTCATTGATGAGATTATTTCACGTCATAGTTTGATAGATCTTCCAAAGAACTGATTATGGTGTAATTTCAAGGTTCTAATAATTTTGCTTTTATTAATTTTTCAGGAGCCACACCAAAATTGGTTCTTCAACTAATGAACATTAAAGGACTCAGCATAGCTCATGTCAAGAGCCATCTTCAGGTATATATATTTGCTGTAATTTACATATTAATTTTCAGTTGCAATTACAGGCTGATTTTGCTTTGCAAACTCATTTAATTTCTGTTTTCACTAATTATTTTTGTATGGAAATAATTTTAGATGTACAGAAGCAAGAAGACTGATGACCCCAATCAAAGTAAGTTCTTTTTTTAATTTATTTTTTTAATTATCTCATTAACTAGTTGTCCCAAAACTAGGGTTTCTGCTATGGTTGTTACTAACTTAATCCGACGGTAATTTGCAGTTTCTGCGGATGGAAGATTCCTAATTGAAAACGGAGATCATCATATTTTCAATCTAAGCCAACTTCCTAGGCTACAAGGGACGTTTAACCAAACTTCTAGTTCAAGCTTAAGGTACAAATTAATTAATCCAATAATTTATCCCTAATTGCTACAATAAACTTGAATCTCATCTTTTCTTCTAATTATTCCAGATACGAGGATTCTTTATGGAATCGTCAAGCAAATTCTTCTATGTACAATCCTTATAACATCAACATTGGGAGTGCCTCAAGTATAAGTACTAGACTTGGTTTTTCAAGCCACATCAATAATGGCCACCCACGAGGACAACTATTTCCATGGAATAAAACCCTTCAAATTGAGAAAAAGCCTCAACATTTTCATAATCAAAGATTTTGGAGTACTCAAATTGGAACAAGCTCTACAAAACAAAATCTCCTAATGACATTACCAATAGATAGAGATAGAGATAGAGGGAGAGAGCAAAAAATTATGAAGACACAAATGCAAACTAATAATTCTCTTTCCTCGAGGGGTAAAGGTTGGACGACTGAAGCAGGGACGACAACAACAATAACAACAAGCGCACCCAATAAAAGAAAGATTCAAGATTCAGAAATCAATCTTGACTTGAACCTTTCACTGAAAATAACAAGAGAGGATGATGATCAAAACAAAAGATTGAAAGCCGAAGAAGTTGGAAATCTTCTTTCTCTTTCTTTGTTCTCCTCCTCAACTACTTCAATGGATGATCAAGAAAATCATGGTGGCGAAAAGAATACAAGAATGGCAAGTACCCTAGATCTGACTTTGTGAATGGAGACAATATTCTAAGTGAGATATTGAGGTACTTGTTGATGGGAATTGATAAATTACTTACATCATTTGCAGCAAATCTTTGTCCTATGTATATGCTAGCAGCTACTACTTTGCAAGGTAATGTCTTTGTTGTTATTCCCAATTTGTATGCATAAAAGATAATATATCATTGAGGAATTCTAGGCAACAATTAGTTAATAGTATTGTTTATCTCTGAATTCTTACTCTTCAACATTGGGTAATGGGAATAAATGAAAAAACAATCCATGGCTCTTGGTCCCCGACATTTGTGTACACCTAGCTATCTTGAAAACTACTTTAGTTGTCAGTTGCTAGAATGCAAATTATGTAGAGGTAATTTGATTTTATTTTGTCATTCTTCTAGGAATCTCCTTGGTGATCTAAGATGAAAAACACATCGATGAAAAATATTTCGTGAAGAAAGATATTTTTTTTCCTTCAATTCAGCCAGGAATTTTGAAATGATGCTAATACATATACATTTGGTGTTCACTAGTAACGAGTTGATGGTGTTAGTTAAAAATCTAATTTTCTTGATAGAATGTATGTTGCCTCACCAATGAGTTACTTCTTCCGTGTTAATTTATGTGACTAATTTGATCCGGCACAAGTTTAAAAAAGAAAAGAAAAAAGATTTTTAAAACTCGTAGGTTTAACATGCCATGATATTTGTATTGTTATAATATTTTGGAACTTATAATCGTAAATATGTAATAACATTATATGCGTAGCTATAAAAAAAAATTTAAAGATAAACATGTGAACCGTATTCAGTTCTTTTAGAGGACACTCAAATTAATGTTATATATGTTTGCCATAATATCGTGTGCTTTGTTATGTAAGAGAAATAATATTTTGAAACCCGTAAAGGGCATGAGTCAAGGTTTATTTTCAAACTGATATAATCATTAGGATAGAATACGAGACATGATAAGAGTTAACTTCAAATATATTTGTAGGACGAAGTTTGTTACGTGTAGATGACTTGCTATCTCTCCTAGATAAAGTTGGAAACCTCAAAGGAATTATCTCTTTCATGTCACTATCTACTTGTAAGCTTTCGCTATTTGCTCATTTCTTACAAAGTGCACGGAACAACATCTATCTTCTAAGGTTAAATTAAATAAATTTTTACTTATGTACAACAGTCTATTAGTAGTACACTAACCCAAGTTAGGACTTGCTATGCCTCAATTTCATGCATGTTAACTGTGATTTTCCTTTCCAAAAGTTGTACTAGTAAAATCTACAAATTACTCTCATTAACATCAAATATAATCTAGCATGTATCGAGGACGCATAGAGGCTTTAGATGTAATCCTTTTTCATGTTATACGTAAATTATTATGTGCATTAGTTCAGTATACATTTCTACTGCGAACTCCCAAAAGCCTTTAAACATGATTGTAAACCAGCTGGAGAGAATTCATCTAATAATGAGAAAGTACATGCCAATTCTGAAAATTGCTGCATTGGATTTAAAGTCAAGAACCTAAATTTATAGGTTCAATTCCTCTTTTAGGAATGGAAGCATGCGAAATTGAAGATCAAGACTCAAAATTTTTAAAACAAATATTTATGCTGATGATAGAAAAAAGAGTAATCAGCATGACATTTGTTGTTAGTAAGTTACATATAGTCATAAAAAGGAGTAGGTTTAAGAAGATTTTGCTTCTTAAAAAAAAGAGATTTAAAATTCATATGCTGAATGTAATTACTTCTTATTACCCGCAATTAATTCTTGATTCCATGAGAGTCGGAGAATGTAACTACACTACTTCAATTACAATTAATTCAATGTTGACCTAGTAATAATTACTTAATTACCTAGACAAAAAGGCCAAATCATGTTATTATCTGTATTTACGTCAAATACAATTCTCATATAGCTTCTCAAACACATCTTGGGATTGTTAGCGTCCACATTTGCAACTTAATTTGGAGTAATATGTGATTTAGCTTGACATCTCCTAGTATTACTAGAAATTCAAGAAAAACCGTCCAAGAAAATCGACCAAAGTTGGTCGGTAATGGTCAATAACCGTCCAAAACGCGATCATTTATGTGTGACGTATTTTAAAGGTCGGAAGGGCATACCGATCAAAGTTGCTTGGAAGTTACCGACCAACATTGGTGGGTATGTTCTACACGACCATCTGACAATGTAATTGGCTTACCGATCAAAACTGGTCGGAATATTATTTTATTAATTTAATTTTACCGACCAAACTTGGTCGGTGTATTAAATTTATTAATTTTTTCTACTGACCAACTTTGGTCTGTATTGGAAAATATATTTTTTTATAAATTATTAAAATTTAAAAAAAATCGACCAACTTTGGTCGGTACTGAAGAATATATTTTATTTTAAATAATTAAAATATAAAAATACCGGCCAAAATTAATCGGTAAACTGGACTAGGCAGGCAGAAAATCGACCAAACTTGGTCGGTAATGTTGAATTTTAGGAATTCATTGTACATTAACCGACCAACATTGGTCGGTAATGTGCAATTTAACTTTTTTTTTAATAGTAACCGACTAAGGTTGATCGGTTTTCAGGGTTTAATTTTGGCAAAATATGCTTATTTTGGTAGCTATACCACCTGTCAAATAAAAACAGCTTACCAATACCCCCAATTCAAATCTAATAACCACCAAATCACCACATACAACCGCTAATTCACAACAAATCAAACCAAAAACCCAACAATAACTAAACAACTAATTAATACTTTAAAACTAACAAACTAAAGTTCAATTGAACACCATAATTCAAAACCAAGCAAAAACCAATTACAAGTTTACAACAAGTTCAAAATTGTTCAATCTAATTCAAAATTGGTTCTATTAGTCTAGTTCAAAGTATATCAAAGTATTGGTCGAGGGGTGTTTTCTACAACATCATCATCACCGTCTGATGAACTTTCATCTACAAGACGGTATAGAGAACGGTCTTGTGGAGGATGGGAAGAACGATTACGGGGAGGACGGGAGGAACGATCACGAGGAGGACGAGAGGAACGATCACGTGAAGGTCGAACCTTTGGCGATAAATCACGAGACCGGGGCAACGGAAAAGCTCCAGTAGATAGGAGAGTTCTGATCTAAGCTTGCATATCAAGGAATTGAGCATCTCTAAGTCTTTCTCTTTCCTTGGCCGCTTCTAGCTCGGATGTAAGCTTTGTCACTGTCTCCTGCATAGCCGAGAGGCTCTCCCTATTAAGTTCCTTGCCTTACGAGGAAGTCCCTATTAATTCCTTGCATTCCACACCTATAGCGATGGAATATTTTTTGTAGGAAGCATGTATACCTCCCCCATTTTGGACCGCCAACACACTCCAACCATATTTTTTCAGCATCCTCGTCCGAAGGTTGGCTTGGCTCGCCCATTGACAAGATGGCTCACTACGGATGAATTCCTCCACGTTACTTTGATAGTGACCCTACATTATTTTAAATTAAATTAGTATTTAAAAATTCTTATAAAAGTATACTATAACACTTAAAGAAAATTGAAAGCTTATATATTCGGTCTCTGCCCCGTCCTCGAACCACGTATCTCCATCCCCCTCTTTCTTCTTCTTTGCAATATGGGTCTCCTTGAATAGCTCATCATGGCTCATTGGACGCACATACTTCTTTTCCTGAAAATAAATTAATTTAGTTAATAAATAGAATTGATATACTTAGAAAAGTAAGATAATTTAAGCAATTACCAATCTTCTTTTTATTGTCCCCAGGTTGATAGCACACCCCTAGTGTGCAAGGAGTCTCCCTTCTCGGACGAGCGAGCTTTCTTTCCTTTTTCGCTTCTCTCTAAGAAATATACGGTATGCCATTGCCTTAACAAATCATTCCATAAATGCTCAAAACACTAGATAGGCCTCTTGTTCTTCTTTCTAGCATCCGAGAAATGATCCGCCAATCTCTTGCAAGCTTTATTATAAAAATTTGCAGTCACTTCTACGCTATAGTGGTCTTCCCATACACATTTGCTCTACATTTCAAAAGTTAAATATTAGATGAAAACATCATAAATATAAATTATTAAACTGCTTAAAAGAACATTTATACCTTAAACTGATTGAAAATTTGCTTATTCAGCGAGAATGGGAAATCAGTCCAAGTCGCATAAGGAACATCATAAAGCTTTTTAATGGCATTGGTGATTATATTCATAGTCTGCTTACCCGACTTGAACCTGCAATTTAACAATAAAACACATGAATATATTAGTAAAAACATTATAAAATAATAAACGCAAAAATAATAAATAACTTTTACCCGTCACCCTTAGGATGAGCCTGTCATAGCGATCATAATGCACTACCTCTGGATAATCATCCTCAGCATGTGTATCAGAGGCATGTGTAGATGGTGTAGGGGCTCAGAGCTACTGCCTTGCAGGCGAAGGCCTGAAATAGATGGAGTCGATGATGAAGATGATTGCGATCCATGTGACTGCAACATAGCTGGATGCGATCCATGTGGTTGTGATACTGATGGCTGTGACCCGAGTGGTTGTGATATGGATAGATGCGATCCATGTGGCTATGATATGTAGGGATGCGATCCATGTAGCTGTGATGCAGATGGCTGCGATCCACATGGCTGTGATGCGGATAGCTGGGATCCACGTGGCTATGAGGCAGCTGGACTGTACGTTGTACGTATAGTCCTATGGCCCTTTTATGGAAGACCTGGTGTCTGAATGAAGGTGTAGGCCTCGTGATGTTGTGGCAGCTCAGTATAGCCCTGTGGTGGAGGATAAGACATAGGAATCTCTGAAAGGGTAGAAAAGAGGGAGTATTATTATCTACCCTCCTCTTTCCCATCCTAGCCTTTTCTCAACCCCCAGAACTAGTAGGGTCATTATTATCTTGACTCATGCCTGTCATTTGCATAATATAATACATATTTAGATTGAAACATATAAGAAACTAGTTATAAAATGAGAGTTCTTTAAATAACCAACTTTTTAATCCTCGTCGACGTATTGTTCCTCGTCAGAGAATTCCTCGTCCTCACTTGTTTGAATTTCATCAGTTGATTCTTCGTCCTCATTTTCTATAATTGTATTTTATTTATATCAACTTCTTCCAATATGCGTTCAGGATGTTCCAAATCATTTCTAACTGATCGTCCACTATTTGGTGCACACTGGAGATATCGTTTTGATATGCAACATCTAACACATTCTCGACTTCCACCCTATCTACAGGCTTAGTTTTTATTACAACCCACCAATCGGACTTATTCCGCTACAATGGATAAGGAGCATAATACACTTTTCTAACGTTATGTGCAATTATGAAAGGATCTTAGCGATCATACTCCCTCGTATGATTAATCTCAATTATGTTGTATTGGTGGTGTACTCTTGTACCTCTTGTTGGATTTCTTATATGGCTAACCTGTATATTCTAGTTGTAATACTTCTTTGACCATACCATAACAATCAATATCTCCAACTTGGTTATCATCACCACCTTGAACCCACACCCCGCTATTATTGTTATTTTTATTTTTAGAGCAATCCTCTGTATGAAACTTATAACCATTCACTACGTACGTAGACATTGTTGTGACCTGAAGCCTAGGTCCCCAAGATATATTTTTTAAAAATTGATTTACACCATTATTTGGATTATTTACTATATAGTATTAAAAAAATATTCATAAGTTAGCATGCATATATATATATATATATATATATATATATATATATATATATATATAAACGTGCGTTGCACGTTAATAATGGCACATGATGATTTAAATATTTATTTATATAAAGGAACAATAAAATTTAATTAGTAAGGGATAATTTATATAATACTACAACAATCATCTAAATAACGAAAAATATTATTACATTAGCATAATATATGAATTCAAAACGAAAGGACATCATCAAAACTTACATAAATGATCAATTTTAGTCATGTTAATTAGATAATTATGTATTGTAGTTTAAAAGTATCTAATGTGATGGTATTTTACCGAACACTTCTTTATAGACGGTATTTTTTGTATATATTTCCTTCTAATGCTTTGGTTACTCTGCCATAATTAGAACTCTTGTTGTCGATATTGAATCTCTCTTGAAAGTGCAACATATAGTTATTCGTATAAGAAAATATATTGTGGTAAATATAGTCCAATATTTAGGATGTTTGTCCTTGTGCTTTAGTTATTATAACTACAAAACATAAACATACTGAAAATTATTTTCACACAAATTTAAAGGATATTCTTTAGTTTCAGAAAACGAAAACTGAGTTCGGGGATAAACACTTACTTAGAAGCACATTAACCAATAACATAAGTTCTGCATGTATGACGTTATTGTCAAAATTTCTATATACCATATGTGTACAATTACATAAGCTATTCAGCAAATCTAAGTTTTCAGTAGCATGCCGAGCATATTTTCTTCAAAATCAACTTATATACAGTGGAAGATCAATTTTAACTTAATTTATTATATATATGGTGACACTAACATACATAAGAAATAATGAACTTGATAACAAACATGCACGATAGAAGGCCATTTGGTATTAAAGTATTTAAGTATTCTTCTTGGTAGTAATTATTGATATCATCTTCTGCTGAGTCAAAACTGAAAAATATTTTATTTTTACCATCAAACTTAGCAATCAACCTTTTACTTGTTGATCAACATATTCATTTCTGCTAGCTAAGATAACTCTTTAATTTCTATCATGTAACTTGCACAAAATGCATTTTAATCTAATGATGAAAATAATTTCCTTATTAAATGCACTACTATTACCCTTGGGGTTGATAACCAAGTATTCTAGAAGAATCAAATCATCTTTTATTGGATGTTCTTTTTTGTTACAGATACGAAGCAAGAAGTCACTGAATGTTGGATCTGTTCTTAATTTTATATTTCTTGTCATTTGAATATTTTTCATTTGAGGTCATAATTATAATTTGGCAACCTAGCTTTTACAGTTTCTGCTTTGGTCAATTTTGGAACTGATCGTACTTGACATAAAACACCTCCCAAACTATTACTTTTCCACCAAATAGTTAATCGATATGTAATATATCTCTAAAGCTCTGGCGATTGTTTTGATTGTTTGACGCTTAGCCAAAAGCGCTTCATCCCATATTATGACTTTTGTTTTCCTTAGAAATTTAGCACTATTCCTCTGCTTTGATATATTTATGATGGTTAATTCAGATATTTGAAGAGGTATATCAAATCTAAAGTGAGTTGTACGATCTCATAATAAAGTCGTTGCTGGTACACCACTTGTTTTTATTGCTAAAAATATCAGGCTTCTTGATCTGACATTAGCAAGTAATGCATAATATAGAAATATTATTTTGATTCCGCCGGAGGTATCTACAAAGGATAATCCCTCTATATCATAGTCGACTTTTTATAATATTATTTTGAAAGCTTATTCTTATTCAGAATTTACCTTTGATTGTGCTTCCTCAAACACTTGTATGACCTTCTTAATATTATACTAATCCTTTTTATTTTGTGATCTATTTTATTAATCTCTAACACTGTTTTTATGGAATAAATTTATGTACTGTCACACCTCCTTTTTCACCGGGTAAGGGTAATGAGGGAGTTTTTTCACTTTAAGTGACATTATTCGATTTTGGGATTTATTTAGTTTTCAGAATCGCCACCCGATTTTTGACGATGTTCCGGGACACTTTTATTAAAAATCCCAAACCGAGGAATTTTAACTCTGTTTTAAGTTATCTGCGAATCAGAGATCCGAATAAGGAATTCTGTTAACCCGGGAGAAGGTGTTAGGCATTCCCGAGTTCCGTGGTTCTAGCACGGTCACTTATTTATTAATATTTGGCCTAAATTATCTGATTATTTACGTATTTTAGCCTATTGTGCATTTAGCCTTTTTAACTTTTAGCCGCTTTCAATATTTATGAATTTATCTTGAAACAAGTCACGATGACGTGCACTTGTCTGTTTTTGGACACATTGTAACCGCGCCATATGAAATACACCCGCGATTACAACATGTGATTTTATTATTGTTTTAGGTAAGAATCGGGGACATGTGCCACACCCGAATGTAAATTAAGTATCACGATTATGCCACGGGAGTCGTACCCATGATCGTGATGATTTAATATTCGTCTAGAGTAAGTTAGGAAGTTTATAAGTTAACTATTTTCCTAAGGTTTGAGATCATTGTGAAGCCGTGAATTACGGATAAAAGCCAACCTGATTTTTTTTATTCGTTTGACGAGGATTGATTTATGAGAGAAGCGATAAGAATCTCCATTATTATGGATTTATTAGGAAAAGAAAGGAAATGTTGGACTAGCCAACATGATGACATAATACCTAAACTCAAATTCATGTAGCTTTATAAACTACCCCACTGCCCCCTATACTTATGCTCATCTAAGTTAATGTCCAATAGGAAAATCAACTGGATGAAGAACAAACTTAAATAAGTGGGACATGAATATCAGCTTATTCTCTAAACAAAGTAAATGGTCAAAATATTCAAAATTCCACATTAATAGATTCAACAAGGAAGTAGCGAAAGAAAATTCTATACAAATTTGGCTCAAATACATATGTCCCTTTTTTATTGTTTTGATGAGATTAGTCCAATTCCAAAACTCAAATGCCAGTCAAATTAACAAACCAGAACGTCGCCATTTAATTATTGACCAAAATCACTTAGTGAATTACATATCCTATTTCAAGACATGAAGCTTATAAAAAGACAAGAAAACAATCAAAAATCACATCTAAGAACAGAATATTCACGTGACTATTAGACAAAGAAACAAAGACAAGTACATAGCATTATAGAAGTTGGTCAGAGAAGTCAAAATAGACCTTGTATTAATTGAATCCAAGCTTTAGAATTTTTGCTACTCAACATCAAGCCAAGACAACGATCACGGCCATAAACCTTTACCGTCGGCAACCTCGACTTTCAAGAAATCACAAATTGTAGATCTACTGCCTCATGAAGCGATAGTTCTGAGGAATAATGTAGGGATGAAGCTAAATAGAGGAAACAAATAGATGGAAATAGAGACACAAAAGGGAAGCAAGTAACAAAAATAGTTTTTTTAACAGAAAATTCGAAAATAAAATCCATATTCAGAGAAACCAAAAGGGTGGTGAGAGGAAAGGAGCTTGGGAATTGGCCATAGATTTATTTAAACCCACTATGAAAGAATTATTTTGAAGGAACGAAACCAAGGAAACAAAGAGATTTTGGAATTAGATCTTGGTCTTGGTCCTTTTTGTTTTTCTTTTTTTCTCGATGGTGAGTGAGAGATGGAAAGGGATTTAGGTCTATATTTTTTGTATCCCCTTAGGTCTAGGAAAATGGGATTTTTAAAGAGGGGGTAATTGCGGGCCTGCGATTTTGGGCCTTAAAATTGGGTCAATTTGAAATAAAAGGTTAAATTGTTCTTTCAAAAACGGTCACCCTACTACTAATTGAATTTATTTTGTAGAAAGACCAGTGTAACGACCCGACCGGTCGTTTTGCGTTGTCGGATCCCGTTCCCCTAAATGAAAGTTTTCATAGCGGCTTATTGTGATTTATGACTTGCGGGGGCGGGTGATCCGGGTTTCAGAAGTGTTTGGAACAATATTGGAACACTTGGTTCCTTCAAGTTGGCCTTTACGGCTAAGTTTGACTTCGGTCAACATTTTTAGTAAACAACATCGGAATCGAGTTTCGACGGTTCTAGTAGCTTCGTATGATGATTTCGGACTTGGGCGTATGTTTGGAATGGGTTTCGGATGACCCGAGTGCGTTTCGGCGCCCAATATTGAAATAAGAGTTCCTTAAGTTCCTATTGTGGTTTGGGACGTGTTTTTGAGTTATTGAGGTCCGAACGGAATTTCGAGATCGGGAATAGTTCCGTTATGTCATTTATGACTTGCCTGCAAAATTTGGTGTCATTCCGGGTAGTATAGGTCGGTTTGGCGCGTTGTTAGCGAAGTCAAAAAAACTTAAAGTTCCTAAGTTTGGTTGTAGGGGTTTTGAGGTGTGATTTTGAATTTTAGCGTTATTTTGGGTGTTCCGAAGGCTCGAGCGAGTCCGTATTATGATTTGAAACTTGTTGGTATATTTGAACGGGGGCTCGGGTGGGCCCAAGTGCCTCCCGGGTACCAAACGAGGCCAAAAACCAGCTGAAGCAGTTGCTGGTGCACCTGATCTGGTGTGACCGCAGGTGCGGTTGCCCAGTCGCAGGTGCGAGACCGCTCCTGCGGTCCTTGCCTCGCAGGTGCGGCTTCAGGTGAGACTGCCCATTTCTCGCAGGTGCGGATAATATGCACAGGGTATGAGCCGCAGGTGCGAGCTCCTCTCTGTAGGTGCGAGCCCAAGCCCCTTGCCCCTCTTCCGCAGGTGCGAGTCTTTTCTCGCAGGCGCGAGACCGCAGGTGCGGTCCTTGAGCCGCAGGTGAGGAAACACAGTAGGCAGTGAGTTCTTTAGAAACACTGGATTATTTCATTCCAACCCATTTTCTTCCTCCATTAGAGACCTTGAAAGCTTGGGAAAAAGCTCCATGACCTAGCTACCAAAAAGGTAAGTGAATTCTACCCTAAAATTAGTTAATGCATGCATTCTTAGTAGAATTTAACTACCTAGTTAGTGGAAAATTTAAGAATTTGGGTAGTAAATTTGGGCCTTCGTGAATTTGGAGAATTACCCGTAAATTGGCTATGAAATCACACAAAAATTATATATTAATGATCCTTAGGTTAAGGGTGAGTGTTTCCTTCGAGAGTTTTTGGAATCCGATCATGTGAGCCCGGGCTTGGATTTTGGGATTTCTTCAAGAATGATGAATTTGACTAAGTAGTAGGAGGATTCCATGCTTTGAATATAAATTGATATGTTTGTATAACATTTGGCTAGTTTCGAGTCTGTGGGTGTCGAGTTTGGAGTTTCGGGCGCGTTCTTGACCTGGAGAGTAGGTTCGACACGAAGTGAGTCTCCTTTCTAACCTTGTAAGAGAGAACTGTCCCCCTAGGTTCTCTAAATGACTATGTGCTAATGTTTGTGGGGGCTACGTACGCGCAAAGTGATGAGAGTCCATACGTAGCGACTATTATTGTTATGTCCGGGTAGTTAAGTCCACACCATGCCTTATGTTTTCCTTGAAATGAACTATATGCTTAGTGAATTAATGTTACATGCAGTTTGTTTCCCCGAGATCATGGAATTTAAGTAATTTTAAGGAATTGTTCACGAAAAAGTAATTTGTAAAGAATAAATGTGTGGATTGTGTGTGCATGTGACCGCTTCACAATTTACATTCCGCGAGCGGAGTGTTATTTCTCCCACTCTCATGGGAGCAGTCCGTACGCCACGGCGAGATTGAAAGACATATTATGGTTCGGGTCGTTCGACCCTCGGCAATGCACAGATATAATCATTATGATGGCTCAGGCCGGTTGTCCTTATCATGTATGCACATGCTAAATTGTTAATGTTTCTTTTATGGATTTTGAGTGGTCAGATATGTTTTTAAAGGAAAGAAAAGAATAATGAAGTAGAAATTGTACATTTACTTCCAGTATTTATTTGAATTACTGTTATTTTTAAATGTACACTGCTTTTATCCCCCGCGTATGTCTGTTACTGATATTATATCTGATGTGAGGCTATAATTCATGGTTTAACGCATTATGTGCCTTACATTTTATGTGCCTTACATTTTATGTGCTTTAATGGTAAAAATACACCTCGTTTGAGCGTAATGGAGTCTATTTCATGTGTAGGTGAATTGGAGATGGAAGCCGAGCTAAATGGATGCATAAACGTCAAAAATGCGCTCAAGAATCAAAAGGAGTGACCCTGGCTTTAGTCAGGCTTTAGACATGTAAAGCCAGGTGCTACCAGGCTTTAGGCTTGTAAAGCCTGGTCTTATCAGGTCTTACCCAGGCGTCAGAGATGTAAAGCCTGGTCATACCAGGCGTTTGTCAGGCGTTTGCTATGTAACGCCAGGTCCTAGATCCGGCCCAATCCGAATTTTAAAAGCTTTAAGTGTTTTCCGGTTTGACTAGAAGTATCCTACACGTTTAGGGCTTGTCCCAAAATATATAAATAGACCCAAACACACAAATTTGAAGGACTTTTGCCATTGGGGACAAGAGGAAATCGTGGAACACTACTCAGAAGATCAAAACATTAATTTTTACATCCTTTATTCCTTACTCTGTAATTTAATTATGCAAGTTATTTTGGATTTGATTACTATGAGCATGAGTAGCTAATTTATTTAATCTAAGGTTTTGGTGGAACCCGTTGGGGAATGACGTTATTGTGATATTAATATAGTTTTGATTGGTTGTTAATCTCTATTTGTTCAACTACGTTCTTGTTGTAGTTAATTGAATGGCCATCAATTAGCTGTGCCTATTTATTATGTATCTACTTGAGAGAGAGTGCATATTTAGGTAGTTGTTTGAACAACATCACTCCCGGAGTATAGACGAGAGTCATAACCGAGGGTTTAGAGGTTGGATTAGAGATAACGATACCTCGGGTGCAATCTAAAGTGAGCTGCAATGCAATCTAGCTAGCGTAACTTGAGAGAGTGCGTCTAGTAAATTATCATAATTACTTGAGAGAGATTTATGGTAGCTAGAGTGTTCATGATTGATAGAGATAACTAATCAAACTATAGGAAGTATCCAAGAAAAAAGTTCACCAACGGGGGAAACCATAACCTTAGACCTTTATCGCATCTATTTACATCTCAACATTAGTATCTTTTAGCTTATTTAATTTCAGTCAGTCGTAGTAGTAAAAATACGGAAAAAGTGTTATTCATAATCTTTGGAAACTTGATTATTAAGAATTGAGTGGTCTAACGACAATAATTGATAGGTTAATTCCCTGAGGGATTCGACTCTGGGCTAAATACTCAGATATATTTGCAACGCCCGTTTAGTCTTTTTATAAGACATAATTGAGCGTGATCAAATTTTGGCGCCGTTGCCGGGGAATTAACGCTATTATCAAGTGTAGTTGAAGGAAAATTCTTAATTATAGTCGATTTTCTTTGATTTCATACATATTGTAGCTGTAGGTGTACATAGTTCTAGGTTTCAAGTTTGATTTTTTTTTTTAGTATTTGATTATTATTTTCTTTATTTTAGTTGTATTTGTTAATTTGAAAAACATTGCATCATGGAATTATGAGAGTTTGGATGGTTGTGATTCTACTTTTGATCCTCGTTATACATATTATGGAGGAAACCACCCTGGGCAAAATTATCAACATATTCCCGAGAGCGAGTTATGTGCACCAACTCAATCTTATGTGTTAAATGTGTGCGATATGTGTGGTGGTAAAGATGGTCACTTTTATGGTTGTGCTTATATTTCTTATATTCCCCCAACCCTTTACTTTAATGGTTCTTCTTTTTCTTGTGAAGTTAATAGGAACAAAGAACTCAGGTATGAGGACCTGAAAAAGATCGAGGATATGCTAAAGTGCCTTTTGGAACAAAATGATGCGATACAACTGCGGGTACAAAGGCAAGATGCAACTATTCGCAACTTGGAGGCTCAAGTGAGCCAACTAGTTGAAGCTTTCTCAAACGAGGCAAATATTCACAATTTGGAGGCTCAAGCGAATAAAGTAATTGAACCCTGTAAAGCACAACAAGTTGATATTGTGGATAGTAGCCAATATGAGTATGAATTGGGTACAGAAATTGCCATTATACTGGAGGATTTAGAAAAATACGAGGATGATCTAGAGGAGAAGGGAAGAGAACACCAACAATCNGAGGATGTTGAAAGTCCTGCAGTTCATGTGTTTGAGCGCATTGGTCCTCACTCCAAACATTTTTCCACATTGTGTTTGGATGATGATATGGAAATAGAGTCGTCCGAGCCACTTGAGGAGTCAAGGAGTAAGGAACAAGATTCCTACATTCTGGAATTCTTTGTGCCAGAAAGTCGGGAATACACATCTCATCTAAAGGCCAAGAAGTGAAGATTACTACATTATTTTATTGGGCCAGTCAGATTCGTTCCACCACCCAGGAGCATGATCATAGAGCAGAATCAAAACTTGGGATCCAATTCATAAGTTCAAAGTGGAGGCATATAGTGATTCAAGCGTTTGTTCGAAGGAGCATGGAAAGCAAAACTAATGGAGAGGATGAACATGATGAAGTATGGAGAGCGTCAGAGGATGACAACGCTGCTTGATCACGGAGTTTCTTGCACCTTATTTTTACTTCTTATTTTGTCTATATGTGATGCACTGAGGACATTGCATGATTTAAGTGTAGGATGTTGTAAATATTTGTTGTGGTTTGTTATGTTTAGTGTGCTTTCTTGTTAGTAGTTTTAGATTTTCATGTTAGTAAGTTTTTCTTTTTTTTTTAAAGTTATGTAGCTTTTTCTGTTAGTCTTTTTATCTTAGGTAGAACAAAACAAAACAAAAAAAAAAATTAGAAATATGTGGACTCTTCCCGACGATGTATCTTCTAAACAATTTTCTTGAGGGAAGTAAGTCTAAAGAAAATACCAATTTTTTTTTTGTTTTAGATAGTGTAGTAATTCCCCCTTGGTTTTTCTTTGGACCGCGGTTCTTTTCCAAGGGTTTTTAATTGAACCGGGTGTAGGTAGTTTTTAATTTTTAGGAGTAGGAACCAGGAGGCTGAGAAATTAATCGCAGCAATATCTCTTGACTTTGTTATTCCTTGAGAATAGCGAGTACTTTGGTTGTGACGCTTAGGCTCAATTTTTTTTTCTTTGGACCGTGGTTCTTTTCCAAGGGTTTTAATTGAACCGGGTGTAGGTAGTTTTTAATTTTTAGGAGTAGGAACCAGGAGGCTGAGAAATTAATCGCAGCAATATCTCTTGACTTTGTTATTCCTTGAGAATAGCGAGTACTTTGGTTGTGACGCTTAGGCTCAATTTTTGACTCTTGTATACATACCTTAAATTGTATGATTTTAAATTTTCCTAACTGTTTTGACTAGAGTGTCTTGATGAATCCAATCCTGAGTGAGTTATGTGCCATGTGTGTGTGAGGTTCGTGTGTTATTCTGTGCATTGAATTTGATGTCTAAAACTTTCCCCATGTGTTTGCAAAGTAAATTAGTAGTTTTGTTCAGTTTGGAAGAGATATAGGAGTTTCTTTGTTGAGCCAACTATGTATATTTTACCCGCCTAATTGTTATGTATCGTAGTTAACCTCTTTGAGCATGTAATCCTATTTCTTTGGCAACCACATTACAAGACTTACCCATTTATTTGAATTAACTATCTATTTGAACATGTTAACCTCTCATGAGCACTTGGATTGTTATGAACTGTTTAAAAGTTAAAGTGTGGGGTGGTTGGTTTGGATTTTGAGTGGAACTAATGAAAGAAGGAGAAAGGTGCACTGTTTTGAAAAAGTAAGAGTCACTTGGGAAAAAAAATATTCCTTGACAAGTGGCGACTCTTGATGTAATTGTGCTTAAAGAAGTATGGGATAATAATATTGATGCGAAGGAGGAGTTTGGTTTGACATAAGTATGGGGTTTGAATGTTAAAGTATATGTATTAAAGTGCTTAGGGAGGTGTAGTCACTCTTATCTAAATGTATCCTACCCATCCCGCAGCCTACATTACAACCAAATAAATTCCTACTTGATCCTAGACTGAATGAGCTGAATTAGTAGAGTACTACACTACGGGCAAGCCTATGGTGTATCTCTTTGTGGCATATGAATATTATTTCTGAGAGTGAGTAAATTCTTTCTATCTTAAGTTCCTAAGTGTTCTTAAATTTCATTGTGTGTGGAACTATCTCTTTGATTTGGTGAGGGCACATGATTCATGAAGGAAAGGTAATGTTGTTGACCTCTATGTAAGAATAGTTAGTGAATTGTGAATAAAGCATGGTATTTGTGAGTCGATTACTGAGGCGAGGATGTCACACCTTTGTGCTTAACTATTTTAAAAATTCTTGGTATAACACGTTAAAAGATTTGCTTAATAAGTTGTGTTCATGGGTGTAGTTTAATTGCTCGAGGGCGAGCAAATATTTAAGTGTGTGGTGTTGATGTGTGGCTATAATTCATGGTTTAACGCATTATGTGCCTTACATTTTATGTGATTTAATGGTAAAAATACACCTCGTTTGAGAATAATGGAGTCTATTTCATGTGTAGGTGAATTGGAGATGGAAGCCGAGCTAAATGGATGCATAAACGTCAAAAATGCGCTCAAGAATCAAAAGGAGTGACCCTGGCTTTAGACATGTAAAGCCAGGTGCTACCAGGCTTTAGGCTTGTAAAGCCTGGTCTTATCAGGCCTTACCCAGGCGTCAGAGATGTAAAGCCTGGTCATACCAGGCGTTTGTCAGGCGTTTTCTATGTAACTCCAGGTCCTAGATCCGGCCCAATCCGAGTTTTAAAAGCTTTAAGTGTTTCCCTGTTTGACTAGAAGTATCCTACACGTTTAGGACTTGTCCCAAAACATATAAATAGACCCAAACACACAACTTTGAAGGACTTTTGCCATTGGAGACAAGAGGAGATCGTGGAACACTACTCAGAAGATATTGATTTTTACATCCTTTATTCCTTACTCTGTAATTTAATTATGCAAGTTATTTTGGATTTGATCACTATGAGCATGAGTAGATAATTTATTTAATATAAGGTTTTGGTGGAACCCGTTGGGGAATGAAGTTATTGTGATATTAATATAGTTTTGATTGGTTGTTAATCTTTATTTGTTCAACTACGTTCTTGTTGTAGTTAACTGAATGGCCATCAATTAGCTGTGCCTATTTATTATGTATCTACTTGAGAGAGAGTGCATATTTAGGTAGTTTTTTGAACAACATCACTCCCGGAGTATAGACGAAAGTCATAACCGAGGGTTTAGAGGTTGGATTAGAGATAACGATACCTCGGGTGCAATCTAAAGTGAACTGTAATGCAATCTAGCTAGCGTAACTTGAGAGAGTGCGTCTAGTAAATTATCATAATTACTTGAGAGAGATTTATGGTAGCTGGAGTGTTCATGATTGATAGAGACAACTAATCAAACTATAGGAAGTATCCAAGAAAGAAGTTCACCAACGGGGGAAACCATAACCTTAGACCTTTATCGCATCTGTTTACATCTCAATATTAGTATCTTTTAGTTTATTTAATTTCAGTCAGTCGTAGTAGTAAAAATACGGAAAAAGTGTTATTCATAATCTTTGGAAACTTGATTATTGAGAATTGAGTGGTCTAATGACAATAATTGATAGGCTAATTCCCTGAGGGATTCGACTCTGGGCTAAATACTCAGATATATTTGCAACGCCCGTTTAGTTTTTTTTATAAGACACAATTGAGCGTGACCAATATCCTGCTTAATCATTTTGTTGGACCTTAGTTAGTGTCAAGTTGACCTCTCGTCACTACTTCTTCGAGGTTAGGAGGGATACTCACTGGGTACATATTTGTTTATGTACTCATGATACGCTTCTGTACTTAATTGTACATGTTTTGAGGCTGGTGCATCTGGTTATCAGACCGTAGCTCGATTTTGATCATAGTTGGACCTGACTTCGTGGTGAGCTGCTTCTCCTGACGATCCTCGGCAGCACCATGGAGTTTTCTTTTGCTTATTTCCCGCCTATTTATTTTAGATAGTGGGACTGTATATTATATCTTTTGTATATTCTGTTAGTATGCTCGTAGGACCTGTGACACTAGTTCCTGGCACACACGTGGTAGTTATTATGGATTTCGGGTCCGTATATATTGGCTCACACCTCCTTATGACCGCTTTTGATTGAAACTGGCTAACTATCCTTGTCGATTTATGTTATAAGTTTTAAAAACTGAGTATATGTTGAAATGTTTAATCTAATAAGAAAGAACCCTTAGTAAATTGAGTGTTGGTTTACCTGACCCCATCGTTGGGCACCATCACGACCTAAGTTAGTATTTGGGTCGTGACAACCAGTTAGCATTCTAATTAATTAGAGTAATTGATTAATGCTAATGAATATTTTTTTTGTTATATATATATTAATCTATCAATTAAGAGTAATTATTTTCTAAAATTCAAATTAAACCTAAGCTGACATGTAATGAAAAATGTGACAACTTTTATGATTTTTCTATAATTTTTAAATATTAAACCTGTATGAAATGCAACTAAATAAAGAAAAACTCCTAAAAATTATTTTTTGGTCTATTTTTAGGAGTTATTCCCATGTGGGGTAAAATTAGGTGCTTACATGTACCCTAAGATATTTTTTTAACTTGAAAAATAACTTTACTCATATGATGAATTTAAAGAATAATTTAATTGAAATCTCTTGCTAAATAATTATTAGAAAGATTTGATTATTTGGTTTTAACATAAAATATAATTTATTTTCTGTTGATTTAGATTCTTAAAATTAGTTCATCTCATGTTTTAATATTTAACCGTAAATTATAATTTTATCCACCATAAATTTTATTTCTAAAGAGTAAAAAGATTGATTTGACATTCCACTTTTAGATCTTTATATTTGCAAATCCCCATTATGTCCTTTTATTGTGAGTTATTATGCTTAATATTAAAAGATTATTTTTGTAAACCAACATTATATTCGTTCTTATAAAATATAATTTATTTTCTGTTGATTTAGATTCTTAATATTAGTTCATCTCATTTTTGAATATTTAAACGTAATTATAATTTTATCCACCATAAATTTTATTTTCAAAGAGTAAAAAGATCGATTTGACATTCCACTTTTAGATCTTTATGTTTGCAAATCCCGATTATGTCATTTTATTGTGAGTTATTATGCTTAATATTAAAAGGTTATTTTTGTAATCCAACATTTAATTCATGCTTTTATAATATATATATATATATATATATATATATATATATATATATATATATATATATATATATATATATATATATATATATAGCGGAAACTTCAGAAGAACATTATCAAGATAAACTTACATACTATTTGAACCATGTATCAAAACTCGTATATACAACATCATGGCCAAATTAACCACGAAGAGACTATGACATATCAAATATTTTTAGTAGTTGCATCAATATGTAATCACTGTAAATTTTAGCACGTTTGATAACTAATAAATCAATACTTACTTGATAAATGGTATAACTTCGGGACAATTTAGCAACACATGAATTGTAGCTGACTTGTACTCCATATCACTCAAACTTCTCTTTCTAACATCCTTAGAACATCGTCCTGGTTGATTGAATATAGACATTGGTGGATATAATGGATCATTCACATATTCGACAGTGTGCCTATTGGGCCTATTCCTAGAAATGGCACGCTATTCTCAAAATAATAAAAACAAAAATGTGCAGTTTTCTTTGCAAGATAGGCTTCGCATATAGATCCTTCAATCATATTCCTCTGCTCAACAAAATTTGCATTTGCCAATTATCCTACATAATGTCATGTTGGCCAAGAACATTCAAATAAAATAGAATATAACATCAAACTTATAATATTACCTCTCAAATGGATACATCCATCTGCATTGAACAAGCCCTCCAAGTCGTGCCTCGCGTACAAGGTGGATCGGAAGGTGTTCCATCACATCAAAGAAACCACATGAAAATACTTTTTCGATCTTACTAGAAGTTATACGAATGTTTTGATCCATTCGAAGTAGGTATTCTTCCCTTAATATGGTAGAACATAAGTCTTTAAAAAACAAACTAATCTCTGTGATGGGTTTCCACATTCTTTCAGGCAAACCACAAAATGCAATAGGCACTAAGGTCTCCATGAAAATATGACAGTCATGAATTTTCATATTTCTCAATTTCCCTACCTCCATATCTACTTTTTTTCCTAGATTCGACGCATAACCCTCAAGCATCTTCAATTTCGTAACCCAATCACAAATTTGTCGTCTTTCCTCCAAAGTGAATGTGTAACTTGCTTTGGGCTTGAACACCTAACCATTGTTTGCTGTCTGCAAGTATAATTCAGGTCGCCTATTCTTGTAAGTCTATTCTAGCCTTCAGGTTATCTTTTGTCTTACCTTTAACATCCATAACTGTGTTGAACAAATTGTCAACATAATTTTTCTTAATATGAATGACATCAAGGTTGTGTCAGTGAAGATTATCCTTCCAATAATGCAAATCCCAAAATATACTCTATTTCGTCCAATTATGAGTAACACCATATCCGGGGAATCTATAAGGTGGAGCCTCAGCAACTTTACTGAAGTTTTGGACCCTCTCTCAAATTTTCTCAGCTGAAAGTATCGGAGGTGGCGAATCATATTCCACTTCATTCTTTTTGAATGTATTTTTCATCCTTCTAAACTCATGATCTCAGGCAAGAACTGACGGTGACAATCAAACTATGATTGCTTTTGGTCATGTTTCAAAGTGAACGCTTTACCATTTTCTATGCAGTAACTACAAGCTAGCTTCCCAGCAGTCATCTACCCAGACAACATTCCATACGCAGGAAAATTGTTAATAGTCCACATTATATTAGCACGCAATTTGACATTCTGTTTTGTTGAAATGTCATATGTTTCAACACCATCATACCACAATTGTTTTAGCTCATCAATCAAAGGTTGTAAATATACATCAATCAAACTTTTTGGATTTCATGGACCGGGATAATACAATTTAAATATATATATGGACTAGTCATACACAACTTAGGTGCTAGATTATAAGCTGTAAGAAAGACAAGGCAGCATATGGTGTTGCAGATATAGAAAAAGGCTTGAAGTCATCCGCACACAAACCTAATTTAATGTTCCTTCGTTCACTAGCATAATCTGGATATGCACTATCAAAGTGCTTCCAAGCTTCTCCATCTGAAGGATGACACATAACACCAGGATGGTCTTCTATTTTCAAAGAGCCATCTCATATGAGGAGCAGAACTCATCGACACATATAACCTCTTTAACCTAGGTATAAGAGGTAAATAATGCATCGCCTTCACAGCGACCATATTCCCGCCGGAAAGCCTCTTGAAATGAGGCTTTTCGTAGAATTTACAACTTTCTAAATTTTCATCCTCTTTATAATATAACATGCAGTCATCTTCACAACAATCAATTCTCATTGACGAAATATTCCACGGCTACTATAGATCTCCCCATGATTAGTCCACACAAAGCAATTCATTATAAACCCCTTCCTATAAAGATGAAGCTTAACTTTCTCCAATTTTTTAAACTTCACACAATCGCACATGACGCAATGGCACCTAATTACTCCTTCAATTCAGTATGGTGAAAGTGACATTCATGTCTAATAAATTCATCAATCCCTTCTACAAAATCCTCCCGCAATCCCAGCTGATTAGGATAATTCATATTGTACATCCAAGTACGATGTTCCACTATACAAATAAAACAAAAATAAATGGAGATATTTTTATAAGTATTAGAACTGCTTAATCTATTCTACAATTATAAATTAATTAAATTTTTTAGTTAATTACGATAATTAATTTTTTCTAATTACACCAAAACTAAATTATAGTAAATATAATTAATTATATTTCATTCAATAAAACATAAACTATAAGTTCAATTCATATCCTAAGAGTTTAAACATAAACTAAAAGTTCAATTCATATCCTAAAAGTTCAACCCATATCCTAAAAGCTCAATTCACAAGAACAAATCCTAAAAACTCAATTCAATTCAAAGTTAATAATTCAATTCTAACTAAACTATTCAAGACAATACAAACTTAAACATTCAATTTTGTAACGACCCAGCCGGTCGTTTTGCGTTATCGGGCCCCGTCCCCCTAAATGAAACTTCCCATAGCGGCTTATTGTGATTTATGACTTGCGGGGACGGGTTGTTCGGGATTCGTAAGTGTTTAGAGTGATATAGGAACACTTGGTTCCTTAAGGTTGACCTTTAAGGCCAAGTTTGACTTCGGTCAACATTTTGAGTAAATGACCTCGGAATCTATTTTCGACGGTTCCGGTAGCTTCGTATGATGATTTCGATCTTGGGGGTATGTTCATAATGGGTTTTGGATGACCAGAAGTGTTTCGGCGCCCAATAGCGAAATAAGAGTTTCCTTAAGTTGATATTGTGGTTTGGGACGTATTTTTGTGTTATCGAGGTCCAAACAGAATTCTGAGATCGGGAATAGTTTTGTTATATCATTCATGACTTGCTCACAAAATTTGGGGTCATTCCGAGTAGTATAGGTCAGTTCGGCGCATTGTTAGAGAATTCAAGAAGCTTAAAGTTCCTAAGTTTGATTCTGGGGGTTTTTGAGGTGTGATTTTGAGTTTTAGCGTGGTTTTGGGTGTTCCGAAGGCTTGAGCAACTCCGTATTATGATTTGGGACTTGTTGGTATATTTGAACGGGAGCTCAGGTGGGCCCAAGTGCCTCTCGGGCACCATACGAGGCTAAAAACCAGCTGAAGTAATTGCTGGTGCACCTGTTCTGGTGTGACCGCAGGTGCGGTTGCCCAGTCGCAGGTACGGGATCGCTCCTGCGGTCCTAGCCTCGCAGGTGCGGCTTCAGGTGAGGCTGCCCATTTCTCGCAGGTGCGGGTAATATCTGCAGGAGCGGAGCCGCAGGTGCGGAACCACAGTAGGCAGTGAGTTCTTTAAAACACGGGATTTATTCATTTCACTCCACTTTCTTCCACCAT
This sequence comes from Nicotiana knightiana, assembly GCA_005239525.1. Classification (NCBI taxonomy): domain Eukaryota; kingdom Viridiplantae; phylum Streptophyta; class Magnoliopsida; order Solanales; family Solanaceae; genus Nicotiana; species Nicotiana knightiana. Next base: position 77,518 of record ML405093.1, on the reverse strand, counting down.
TAGAGACTTTGAGAGCTTGGAAAAGAGCCCCACGACCTAGCTACTGAAAGGTAAGTGAATTCTACCCTAATTTTAGTTTAATGAATGAATTTCTAGTCAAATTAACTACCTAATTAGTGAAAAATCAAGGATTTGGGTAGTAACCTAGGGCTTTATGAAAATTTAGGGAATTACCCGTTAATTAGCCATGAAATCATACAAAAGTCACATATTAACGATCCTTAGGTTATGGGTAAATGATTCCTTTGAAAATTTCCGAAATCCGAAAATGCGGGCCCGGGGATGAATTTTGGGATTTTTTCAAGTAGGATGAAATGACTAAGTAAATAGGATAATTCCATACTTTTGAGTATAAATTGATATATTTGTATAACATTTGGCTAGTTTCGAGTCCTTGGGTGTCGAGTTTGGAGTTTCGGGCGCGTTCTTGACCCGGAGAGTAGGTTTGACACGAGGTGAGTCTCCTTTCTAACCTTGTAAGAGGGAATTGTCCCCTAGGTGATTTTAATGACTACGTGCTAATTTTTGTGGGGGCTACGTACGTACAAAGTGACGGGAGTCCGTACGTAGCGACTAATATTGTTATGTCTGGGTAGTTATGCCTACATCATACTTTGTATTTTTTCTTGAAATGAACTATATGCTTGATGAATTAATGTTATATGCGGCTTTGTTTCCCTGAGATCATGGAATTTGAGAATTTTAAAGGAATTGTTCACTGAAAAGTAATTTATGAAGAATATTGTGTGGATTGTGTGTGCATGTAACCGCTTCGCAATTTACATTCCGTGAGCGGAGTGTTATTTCCCCCACTCTCATGGGAGCGGGTTGTATGCCACAACGAGATTGAAAGATACATTATGGTTTGGTCCGTTCGACCCTTGGCAATGCACATATATGATTATTATGATGGCTCAGACCGGTTGTCCTTATCCTGTATACGCATGCTAAATTGTTAATGATCTTCATGGATATTGAGTGGGCAGATATTTAAAAAAGAAATGAAGTAGTAATTGTTTATTTACTCCCAGTATTTATTTGAATTACAGTTATCTTTAATGTTTATTGTTTTTATCATCCTCGTATGCCTATTACTGATATCATATCCTGTTTAATTATTTTGTTGGACCTTAGTGAGTGCCAAGTCGACCTCTCGTCCCTACTTCTTAGAGGTTAAGCGGGATACTCACCGGGTACATATTTATTTATGTACTCATGCTACGCTTCTGTACTTAATTGTACAGGTCTTGAGGCTGGTGCATCTGGTTATCAGACCGGAGCTCGTGCTGAGTATAGACTGGATCTGACTTCAAGGTGAGCTGTTTCTCCTGTATATTCTGTTAGTATGCCCGTAGGACTTGTGACACTAGTTCCTGGCTCACACGTGGTAGATATTATGGTTTGCAGGTTGTGTATATATATATATATATATTGGCTCACGCTTCTTTATGACTGCTTATGGTTAAATTGGCTAATTAGCTTTTTAAATTAGTGTTTTAAACTTTAAAACTTGGCACGTGTTTGGATGTTTGATCAAATATGGGAAAATCCTTAGTAATCTGAGTGTTGGCTTGCCTAACGCCGGTATTGGGCGCCATCACGACCTGAGTTAGTATTTTGGGTCGTGACAACATGGTATCAGAGCTGTAGGTTCACGTAGGTCTCACGAGTCAGAGGCAAACCCAGTAGAGTCTTGCAGATCGGTACAGAGACGTCTGTACTTATCTTCAGGAGGCTATAGGGAGTTAGGAAACATCTCCTTGTTCTTATCCTATCGTGCAGTCGACGGTTTACTAAATCTCATTCTTCTATTCTCTCGCAAATGGTGAGGACGCATGCATCTGATGTTCCAGACCCGGGAGGGGCCGCTACCCCCTGTTGTCTGAGGCCGTGGCAGAGGCCGGGGGAGGGTACCGGCCCGAGGTAGGGGACGAGGGCGTCCTAGAGCCATTCCAGTTGCACCACCACCAGAGGATCCTATCATAGAGGAGCAGGACGAGGTGCCCACAACAGATCCTGCTCCAGTGGAATTCATGACGGCGCCAGGCTTCCAGGAGGTCATGGGTCGTATGATGAGGTTTATGGACACTATGTTCCAGGCTGGCTTATTGCCAGCGGATCCTGCCTTATCTCAGGCGGGAGGGGGAGCCCATGCCCCTACCGCCCAGGCTGCAGGTCAGGCAGCAGCAGTACATCATACCCCAGGTACACTGCCCGTGGGTGGGGTCCAGCCTGTGGCAGCAGCACCTGAGCCCAGACCAGGTGCGGACACTGATCTGCAGAAGTTATTGGATAGATGGACTCGATTGCACCCTCCAGTCTTCGTGGGTGAGCAAAGCGAGGATGCCCAGGATTTCATTGACAGGTGCAGGGACAGACTGCACAACATGAGGATACTAAAGTCCCATGGAGTGGACTTCACTACCTTGCAGTTGGAGGGCAGAGCTCGCAGATGGTGGCAATCCTATATTCTCAGTAGGCCAGCAGATTCTCCTCATATCACTTGGGAGCAGTTCACTCAGATGTTTCTAGACAGATATATCCCACCCTCTGAGAGGGAAGAGCTGTAGTATCAGTTTGAGCAGCTGGAGCAGGGACAGATGTTAGTGACAGATTATGAGGCTAGATTTGCAGAGTTGTCTCTCCATGCACTCATGATATTACCTAATGATGCCGAGAGAGTGCGAAGATTTGTAGCTGGGCTGCACTCAGGTATTAGGGCCAACGTGGCCCGAGAGGTGGAGATGGGGACTCCCTATCAGCTTGTGGTCGAGATAGATCGTCGGATTGAGGGTTATCGATCGAGAGGCAGAGAGAAGGGTCAGCAAGACAAGAGATCCAGATTCTCCGAAGATTTCAGAGGTGCCCCAGTTAGGGGCAGAGGTTAGTTTGGTAGAGGTCAGCCCAGCAGGCCTCCATATTCAGCACCACAACCACCTCCTCAAGGTGTTCTAGCGAGGCCTCATTTCAGCGCCATGCCAGAGAGTTCCTACCACCCTCCAGCCATTCAGATTTCACCCAGTGTTTATTCTAATCATCCGAGATCCCCCAGTCCCTACTTCAGTGCTATGCCAGAGAGTACACATCGCTCTCCGGCCATTCAGGGTTCCTCTTCGGGGCAACAGGCTATGATACCTGGAGGTTGTTATGATTGTGGGGATCCAGGTCATATGAAGAGACATTGTCCCAGGTTTCGGGGCAAAGCAGTGCAGCAGGGTTATCAGCCTATGGGTCCAGCACCAACCGTCAGGCCACCAGAGGTGGAGGACAGGTCGGTAGGGGTCGTCCTAGAGGTGGAGGCCAGTTAGGGGGAGGTCATCCAACTCCTGTTCATTCTGGCGGAGCTCAGTCTTCCGGTGCTCCAGCTAGATTCTATGCTATTCCGGCCAGATCAGATGCAGTGGCCTCAGATGCCATGATCACAGGTATTATTTTAGTATGTGGTAGAGAGGCATCAATGTTATTTGATCCAGGATCCACCTATTCATATGTTTCAGCATTATTTTCTCATTTTCTGGATGTTCCTCGTGAGTCCTTGGGTTCTCCTATATATGTATCCACTCCTGTGGGCGATTCTGTGGTGGTAGACCGGATCTATCGGTCTTGTGTGGTCACCTTCTGTGGGTTCGAGACCTGAGCAGACCTTCTATTACTCGACATGGTTGATTTTGAGGTTATTCTAGGCATGAATTGGCTATCTCCTTATTATGCCGTGCTAGATTGCCATGCCAAGACAGTTACTTTAGCCATGCTCGAGTCGCCTAGGCTGGAGTGGAGAGGTTCCTCAGTTACTGCAGCCACGGGTTATCTCATTCCTGAAGGCTCGACATATGGTCGAGAAGGGTTGTCTGTCCTATCTTTCTTATGTGCGGGACACCACCGCCGAGTCTCCGACGATTGATTCAGTGCCAGTGGTTCGAGAGTTTGCTGATGTATTTCCTTCAGACCTTCCAGGCATGCCTCCGGATCGTGATATTGATTTCTTCATTGAGTTAGCTCCAGGCACCCAGCCTATATCTATTCCTCCGTACCGTATGGCTCCAAAAGAGTTGAAGGAGTTGAAGGAGCAGCTTGAGGAGTTGTTGGCTAAGGGGTTCATCAGACCGAGCGTATCACCATGGGGTGATCCAGTAATGCGGATGTGTATTGATTACCGTCAGTTGAACAAGGTCACCATTAAGAACAAGTATCCTTTGCCGCGCATCGATGATTTGTTTGACTAGTTGCAGGGTACTCGGGTGTTTTCTAAGATTGATTTGAGATCGGGATATCATCAGTTGAAGATTCGGGCCTCAGATGTTCCGAAGACTGCTTTTCGTACGAGATATGGCCATTATGAGTTCCTGGTGATGTCCTTTGGCTTGACTAATGCCCCAACAGCATTTATGGACTTGATGAACAGGGTGCTTAGGCCGTATATTGATTCCTTTGTCATTGTCTTCATTGATGACATATTGATTTACTCACGTATCCTGGGGGAGCACGAGCAGCATTTGAAAGTTGTGCTCCAGACCTTGCGAGAACAGAAGTTATATGCTAAGTTCTCCAAGTGTGAGTTCTGGTTGGATTCCGTGGAATTCTTGGGGCATGTGCTATCTGGAGAGGGTATCAAGGTTGATCCTCAGAAGATTGAGGCAGTTCAGAGTTGGCCGCGTCTACTTCAGCTACGGAGATCAGGAGCTTTTTGGGCCTAGTAGGCTATTATCGCCGATTTGTGGAGGAGTTCTCTTCTATTGCAGCTCCATTGACTAGGTTGACTCAGAAGAATGCCCCGTTCCGATGGTCCGACGAGTGTGAGGCAAGCTTTCAGAAGCTCAAGATAACATTGACCTCAGCACCAGTTCTGGTATTGCCTTCCGGTTCGGGGATGTATACAGTGTATTGCGACGCTTCACACATTGGTTTGGGATGTGTGTTGATGCAAGAAGGGAGAGTTATTGCTTATGCTTCACACCAGCTGAAGGTTCATGAGAAGAATTACCCTGTGCACGATTTAGAGTTGGCGGCGATTGTTCATGCTCTTAAGATTTCGAGGTACTACTTGTATGGGGTGTCCTGTGAGGTTTATACAGACCACTGCAGCTTGCAGCACTTGTTCAAGCAGAGGGATCTTAATTTGAGGCAGCGCAGATGGCTTGAGTTGTTGAAGGATTATGATATCACCATTCTTTATCATCGGGGCAAGGCAAATGTGGTAGCAGATGTGAACACCCAATTTTTGTCCAGCATGGAAATTACTCCTAAAAATTATCCAAAAATAATTTTTTATGAATTTTAGGAGTTTTTCTCTATTTAGTTGCATTTCATGTAGGTTTAATATTTTAAAATTATATAAAAATCATAAAAAAATGGTCATATTTTTTTATTGCATGTCATCTTAGGTTTAATTTGAATTTTTAGGAATTAATTACTCTTTAGTTGTTAGATTAATATATAAAAATCACAAAAATACACATAACCTTACTTAATTTTCTTATTACATCTTTAGGTTCAATTAATTAGTTTAAATTTGGAATCCACAAATTAATTAGCTTAAGTAATTATTTCAAATAAGGGGTTTAATCTTGCAAACTAACTTCTAATTGTTATGTTAATTAGAATGGTTAACATTGCAAAAGAAAGAAAAGGAAAAGGGAAGCTAAAATCGGACTGGGCCAATTTTCATGGCCCAATTTCCTCCTAATCCGCCCCTTTTTGGCCAAAACCCGGTGCGAAACCCACGACCCGCCTACCCGACCTGTTTTCCCCTATTAAAACATAATCTAGACCTAATTTTGGAGGACGAACCTCATCTTCTTAATCCCAGCGCCGTTCCACCCCCGACTCCCCTTCCTCTTCTTCTTCATTCTCCTCCTAAAAACCAGCCACACCTCTCTATTCATTTTTCTGACTTTTGAGAGAACAACGACTGCTCTTCTCCCTCACATTGTCTCCTGTTAGTGCCGCCACTGGCTAGGCTAACCGGAACTTCGGTTTGGCTAGCAACGATAGACCTCGACGACCTATGATGCTCCTTCTCCCCTCACCTTTTCTGTCCCATTTTTTGTTGTTACGTCGCTGGAAGTGACGAGATCCGGTGACATGGCTGCTTGATGTTACTGTGGTATAGCCTCTCCGGCAGGCCTGCGATGAAACTCCGGTGGACTCCTCTCTCTCTCTCTGAACACAAGAGACAAACGACCCTCCCCCTTCAGCTAACCCTAGTCAGCCGCCTGGTCTCCCTACTTATTCCCTCATCTTTTCATTCTTTTCAATTCAACCACACAGATATTTCTCATAAAACAAAGCTAAAAAGAGTTCTGGATTCAAAATCTGGATAAAAGAAGCATCATTTAGGAAGCCGCTGTTATTCTTTGCTATTTTTGGATTTCATTTCAAATCCGCTCCTGAGCCTGGATTTACTACTGCTGCTCTGCTGGAAATTGCTTGTTGATATTCCAATTTGCTGATTCTAGCATTTAAGCAGTGTCTTCTTTCTTCTGATTTTAGTTTCCGTTGCAGCTAGGTATGTTTTCCTTAAAATGCCTTCAGAACTTCTTTTTTTTTGGTTGTGTAATTATGGATTTTGTCTTAGCCTATTCACTTGTTATTACTTCAATATGGGATTGTCTTCTAGTTCGTTTCAGTTGTTGCTATTAGAACCTATTGGCTTGATTTAGTTTCTACATTGAATATAATGTTTGTAACTTGATTAAAATGAGATTGTTGTTGGAACATAGATTTCCTTGTTTGATGGTGTTAATATTTTGGTCTTGTTTTAGATAGAGTAAAAATGTTTGATTAGTTTTCCTTACTCTGTTGAATCTGGGTCATACGTGGTAAGCTTCAAACTGAGGTCAACTATTTTATTTTGATTCTTGTTCAAAGCTAGACGACATTTAAATCTTACTAAGAAATATTTATTTAGTTGAAATCATGGTTAAAAATAAGTTTCTCTTTGTGATCCACAAATTCAAGCTAATTATCATGGGAGCAGTAAAGGAGTTAATTTGTTAAGAAAGGATGAATTGATGAGGTTTGATTAAATGGGTTGAAATTCCATGCTTTGAACGTTACTAGGCTTGATTTTCTTTCTTAGCTTTTGTTTAACGTTTATAATATTTTATTCTTTTTTTTTCTCTCTCTTAAAATATTCTTCTTTGTCGTATTTTTGTGTTAAGCTAAGTGTTAAGGACCGAAATAAAAGAATTGGGTTGCAAAATGTTTACTGCTTTGTTTCATTCGTCAGGAATAGGCTACTAGTATCGTAAGAATGTAATTTTGTTAATCCAAATAGTTAAAATTGCACATCCTCTCCACAAACAATCCAATATCCATAACTCATGGCCCCACAATAATCTCAAACTTAGAAAATTAATTCATGAACATCGTAGTTTACTTTAGATACGATTAATAACAAATCATCGTGACTATGGGTACGATTCCCATGGCATAGTCATGATTATTTAATCTACACTCGGGTGCAGCAATTCATGCCCCCGACCCCAACTCGAAACAATAATAAAAATCACATGTTGTAATCGTGGGTGTATTTCATGTGGCGCGGTTACAATGTGTCCAAAAACAAAGAAGGGCACGCCATCGTGACTTGTTTCAAGATAAATCCATAAATACTAAAAGCGGTTAAAAATTAAACGGCCAAATGCGAGTTGTCACACCTCCTTTTTCACCCGAAAGGGTGGGATAAGGGAGTTTTTCCAACTAAAGTGACATAATAGATTTTGGGATTTATTTGTTTAATTTCAGAGTCGCCACCCGATTTTTTTACGGTATTCTGGGACATCATTTATTTATTGAAATCCCAAGAGGAGATTTTGACTCTCTTTAAAATGTCTGCGAACCAAAAATTCGGATAACGAATTCTGTTAACCCGGAAGAAGGTGTTAGGCACTCCCGAATTTCGTGGTTCTAGCACGGTCGCTTAACTATTAATATTTGGCCTAATTATCTAATTACTTACATATTTTAAACTTATTGTTCTTTTAAGCCTTTTTCACTTTTTAGCCGCTTTTAATATTTATGGATTATCTTAAAACAAGTCACGATGACGTGCACTTGTCGTTTTTGGACACATTGTAAACGCGCCACATGAAATGCACCCGCGATTTACAACATGTGATTTTTATTATTGTTCGGAATTGTGGTTGGGGGCATGAGTTGCCACACCCGAGTATAGATTACATAATCATGAATATGTCACGGGAATCGTACCCATAGTCACGATGATTTGTTATTAATCGTACCTAAAGCAAACTACGATGTTCATGAATTAATTTTCTAAGTTTGACATTATTGTGAGGTCATGAGTTATGAATATTGGATTCTTTGTGGAGAGGATGTGCAATTTTAACTATTTGGATTAACAAAATTACATTCTTTCAACTAACGATACTAGTAGCCTATTCCTGACGACTGAAACAAAGCAGTAAACATTTTGAAACCAAATTCTTTTTATTTCTGTCCTTAACACTTAGCTTAACACAAAAATACGACAAAGAAGAATATTTTAAGAGAGAGAAAAAAAAAGAATAAAATATTATAAACGGTAAACAAAAGCTAAGAAAGAAAATCAAGCCTAGTAACGTTCAAAGCATGGAATTTCAACCCATTTAATCAAACCTCATCAATTCATACTTTCTTAACAAATTAACTCCTTTACTGCTCCCATGATCATTAGCTTGAATTTGTGGATCCACAAAGAGAAACTTATTTTTAACCATGATTTCAACTAAATAAATATTTCTTAGTAAGATTTAAATGTCGTCTAGCTTTGAACAAGAATCAAAATAAAATAGTTGACTTCAGTTTGAAGCTTACCACGTATAACCCAGATCAATAGAGTAAGGAAAACTAATCAAACATTTTTACTCCATCTAAATCAAGACCAAAATATTAACACTAGCAAACAAGAAAATCTAAGTTCCAACAACAATCTCATTTTAATCAAGTTACAAACACTATATTCAATGCAGAAACTAAATCAAGCCAATAAGTTCTAATAGCAACAATAGAAACGAACTAGAAGACAATCCCATATTGAAGTAATAACAAGTGAATAGGCTAAGACAAAATCAAGAATTACACATACAAAAAAAAAAGAAGTTCTGAAGGCATTTTAAGGAAAACATACCTAGCTGCAACGGAAACTAAAATCAGAAGAAAGAAGACACTGATTAAATGCTAGAATCAGCAAATTGGAATATCAACAAGCAATTTCCAGCAGAGCAGCAGTAGCAAATCCAGGCTCAGGAGCGGATTTGAAATGAAATACAAAAATAACAAAGAATAATATCGGCTTCCTAAACGACGCTTCTTTTATCCAGATTTTGAATCCAGAACTCTTTTTAGCTTTGTTTTATGAGAAATCTCTGTGTGGGTTAATTGAAAAGAATGAAAAGATGGGGGAATGAGGAGGGAGACTAGGCGGCTGACTAGGGTTAGCTGAAGGGGGAGGGTCGTTTGTCTCTTGTGTTCAGAGAGAGAGAGAGGAGTCCGGAGTTTCATCGCAGGCCTGCCAGAAAGACTATACCACAGTAACATCAAGCAGCCATGTCACCGGATCTCGTCACTTCCAGCGACGGGACAGAAGAGGTGAGGGGAGAAGGAGCATCATAGGTCGTTGAGGTCTATCGTTGCTAGACAAACCGAAGTTCCGGTTAGCCTAGCCAGTGGCAGCACTAACAGGAGACAATGTGAGGGAGACGAGCAGCCGTTGTTCTCTCAAAAGTCAGAAAAATGAATAGAGAGGTCTGGCTGGTTTTTAGGAGGAGAATGAAGAAGAAGAGGAAGGGGAGTCGGGGGGTGGAACGACGCTGGGATTAGGAAGATGAGGTTCGTCCTCCAAAATTAGGTCTAGGTTATGTTTTAATAGGGGGGAAACGGGTCAGGTAGGCGGGTCGTGGGTTCTGGATCGGGTTTGGGCAAAAAAGGAGCGGATTAGGAGGAAATTGGGCCATGAAAATTGGCCCAGTCCAATTTTAGCTTCCTTTTTTCTTTTCTTTCTTTTGCATTGTTAGCCATTCTAATTAACATAACACTTAGAAATTAGTTTGCAAAATTAAACCCCTTATTTGAAATAATTACTTAAGCTAATTAATTTGTGGATTCCAAATTTGAACTAATTAATTGAACCTAAAGATGTAATAAGAAAATTAAGTAAGATTATGTGTATTTTTGTGATTTTTATATATTAATCTAATAATTAAAGAGTAATTATTCCTAAAAATTCAAATTAAACCTAAGATGACATGCAATTAAAAAATGTGACAATTTTTATGATTTTTCTATCATTTTAAAATATTAAACCTACATGTAATGCAATTAAATAGAGAAAAACTCCTAAAATTCATAGAAAATTATTTTTGGATAATTTTTAGGAGTAATTTCCATTCGGGGCAAAAATTGGGTGTTCACAGCTGCCCCTCTTTGCTCGAGAATATGAAGAGTTTTCGGGCAAAGATAAAGTGAGCGACTACGAGCAATTTTTGCCCGTTTGGTACTCCATTTGGAAGCATTTTGAAAAAGTTTGACCAAACCTTGATTCAGAGGTTTCCTACATATCCTTGGCTATAAAGGAATCAAGTCGGTGTAGATCTGGAAGTTTTGGTAGATGGGACTACCGGGAAGCTGTGATTTCACTGCTTACTGCTTGCTAAGCTCCTTATTACACCAAAACCAAAATGAAAAAGACTAAACTAAACCTATCAACTACGAGTTACAAGATTCCTTTCTATGAGTCTTCCTTAAGCTTGATCTTGAGTCTTGGCTGCTTCTTTATACAGACTCCGATCTGAATCTTGATGCTTGTTAGTTATAGGTGCTGGTTCAATCTTCTTCAGCTTTTCAGATCAAGAATGGACATGCATAGCTTGTGACTTCAATCTTTCTCGAGCAGTCCACATCTTTTCTGCTTCTGTACTTTGGGGGTAAACTCTTTTCTTTTCTTCTTTTTTCTTGTTCTGAATTGAGACGTCTTCTTTTGTCATCTTGAATTCATTGTCCTAAATTGTAATCTGCAAAATCAAAAACAAACGAACGAAATTTTCTGCCCCAGTTTTCACCAGGAAAATTTTGCGAGTTATTGTAATAAAATCTATGCTACTTTATTATTGAAAGCAATGAAAAGCCGAGAATTGTGTACCCGGAGTGAATGCAGACTAGGAGGTGGATACCCTATGCCTAAAAGTAAAATCAACTAGGGAGTGGAGACCCTATGTTGGAAAGAAAACTAGGGAGTGGAGACCTTATGTCTAAAAAAATCAACTAGGGATTGGAGACCCTATGTTGGAAAAGATCGACAGGTTATGCTGTCGTCAAGAAAGATCGTCGGGTTATGTCGGTGTCTGGGGGAGGATCAACGGGTTATGCCGTTGTCAAGAAAAGAGATCACCAGGTTATGCTGGTGTCTGGAAAGGTCAACAAGTTATGCTGTTGCCGGGAAAAGAAGATCACTGGGTTATGCCAGTGTCAGGGAAAGATCACCAGGTTATGCCGGTGTCTGGAAAGGTCAAACAGGTTATGCTGTTTCCTGAGGAAGTGAGATCACTGGGTTATGCCAGTGTCTGGAGTAGAAACAATCACCAGGTTATGCTGGTGTCTGGAAAGGTCAACAAGTTATGCTGTTGCCTGGGGGGATCACTAGGTTACGCCAGTGTCTGGAGATGATCAATAGGTTATGCTATTGTCAAGAAAAGGAAAGATCATCAGGTTATGCTGGTGTCTGGGAAGGTCAACAAGTTATGTTGTTGCCTGGAAGAAGAGATCACTGGGTTATGCCAGTGTCTGGAGATGATCAACATGTTATGCTGTTGTCAGGAAAAGGAAAGATCACCAGGTTATGCTGGTGTCTGGGAAGGTCAACAGGTTATGTTCTTGCCTGGAAGAAGAGATCACTGGGTTATGCCAGTATTTGGAAAATAAAAGATCACCAGGTTATGATGGTGTCTGGAAAGGTCAACAGGTTATGCTGTTGCCTGAAAAAGAGATCACTGGGTTATGCCAGTGTCTGGAAATGATCAACAGGTTATGCTGTTGTCAGCAAAAGAAAAGATCACCAGGTTATGCCAGTGTCTGGAAAGGTCAACAGGTTATGTTGTTGCTTGAAAAAGAGATCACTGGGTTATGCCAGTGTCTGGAAATGATCAACAGGTTATGTTGTTGTCAGGAAAAAAAAGATCACCAGGTTATGCTGATGTCTGGAAAGGTCAACAGGTTATGCTGTTGCCTGGGGAAAAGAGATCACTGGGTTATGCCAATGTCTGGAGTAGAAACGATCACCAGGTTATGCTGGTGTCTGGAAAGGTCAACAGGTTATGTTGTTGCCTGGGGGGATCACTAGGTTATGCCAGTGTCTGGAGATGATCAACAGGTTATGCTGTTGTCAAGAAAAGAAAAGATCACTAGGTTATGCCGGTGTCTGGAAAGGTCAACAGGTTATGCTGTTTCCTGAAAAAGAGATCACTGGGTTATGCCAGTGTCTGGAAATGATCAACAGGTTAAGCTGTTGTCAGGAAAAAAGATCACCAGGTTATGCTGGTGTCTGGAAGGTCAACAGGTTATGATGTTGCCTGAAAAAAGAGTCACTGGGTTATGCTAGTGTTTGGAAATGATCAACAGGTTATGCTGTTGTCAAGCAAGAGATCACCAGGTTATGCCGGTGTCTAGAAAGGTCAACAGGTTATGTTGTTGCCTAGGGAAGAGAGATCAGTGGGTTATGCCAGTGTCAGGAAGTGATCAACAGGTTATGCTGTTGTCATGAAAGAAAAGATCACCAGGTTATGCTGGTGTATGCTAGGAAGTGGGACCCTATGTTGACATCAACTGAGGAATGGAATATCCTATGTTGGAAAAAGGTGTAGCTAGGGATTGGAGACCCTATACCACTTTAGGTTTGGACTGTTTTCAACATCGTTTTCTTCTTTCTTTTCTTTTCGTTTTATTTTGAGTGAATGCGGGAAATAATTTTGGAGAAAACTTCCCTCTTTGGAGTCGTTCTGCAGAGCTCCTTCTAGACCTTGCGCAATTCCTTTTGGTTGCACCTGTTTTTTGTACGGTTGCTTTTGATTTGTACCTGTTTCAGATTTTCAAACAAAAAACAATTTGTTAGTTTGAAACTATGGTTGATTTTGCGGCCTTGATTTTCAACTACTTGATCTCAGTTCTTTTGACGAAGATCTCAACCACTTGCTTGCTTGTTGGGGATCGGGTTTCATCTCTAATCTCGGGGACCCTGGATTTCTAGATTTACCATGGTGATCGGTCACGTGGGACCCAACATTTGACTTTATTTGGCCTCTGTAGGCCTTTCACTTGCTTTTTCCTTTTGGATTTTCCGAGTTTTGGGGAAGTTTTGGCCCCTCAAAGTCTGCTGCAACAGTTAGTCGCATATGATTTAACCTTTTCAACTTTGCTTCACCTTCATCGGCCTTTCATTTCTGATTTTTCCCTCAACTTTAGCCTTAGGGAATTTGGAGTATTTTGTCTTTTCAGACCTTGCCGATATGGTTAGCCACGTGGGACTCAACTTTTCAACATCATTCATCTTTATAGGCACTTCAATTTGATTTTCTCCTTTCAATGGTTTTGAGTTTGAAGCATCGGCCGCTATGGCTAGTCGAGATCGACTTGATGCCCCTGACGAGGCTGGGTGCCTTTTGCATATTAGCCCGTGTCAAATGAGATCCCTGTAAATCAGTCTTGCCATCCTTTCTTTGTCTTATTTTAGGAATAGAGTTTGACCGAAAGGGATTGAAAAACAACAAATGACAGAATGGATAATGAATTTAAACGAGAGGTATCTCTTTCGGGGAAAGGAAGGAAGGACTTATCTGGAGTACATACGGACTTCAATGAACATGACATGCCTTTTGGACTGGATGTCTGATCCGTGTAAACCGTCCGACTCTCAGACATCCATCACAACTATCACCTCGAGATTGAGAAACCTTGCCCCGGACTGTGTCCATAACAGTGACCCATTATCCTTTTCGATCAGTGGCGCCCTTTGTGGGTTTTCACCAACTGACCTCTCTTATTTCTCTTCTCACTATCGCCTTGTAGTGCTCTTTGCGAGTTTTCACTAACAAGACTCTCTCATTTTTAATTTCTCTTCTTACCGTCTCCTCACGGTGCCCGTGTGGGTTTTCACCGATAAGACTCTCTCATTTTATTTCTCTCATTTGCTTGCACCAGATCCGACACTGTATCCTCCAACTTTAGACATCTTTGCCGATTGATCAGAAGGACTTGAACATGGTTTTTGGTGAGAAGAATTTGTGTTGAATTATAACTTTGGAACCTTTCAGGCGACACATCGCCGAACCATTATAACTTCTGCCCCAATTTCACTTTTGGGGAAATTTAGATTTTTATTTTGGTGTGACTGAACCCCAGGGAGAGGCTGCCTACGTATCCTTTCGGAATCAAGTCAAACGTAGTTCAGAGGACTTTTGTTTTTATTTTTGATTTTTGTTTTGTTTTTCCTCTTTTTTTTTGTTTTGTTTTCTCTTTCTTTTGCTTTCCTTGTTCTCCTTTTCTTTTCTTTTTTTTCATTTGATTTTTTTTGGTCTCTTTCTGTTGCTTTTTCTTTTTTTTTCTTCTTTTTTTTTTCTTATTTTTGTTTTTCAATAACACTTTCAGGTTCCAAAGAGGGTAATCAAAGGAAGGTAACCGACTCAAAGGGTTGGCAAAACGGGTAATAGTGTTTGGGTATAGCGAATGAAAGCCTTCGCCATCCCAACTGGAGAACATTTAATACTATATGGAGGATCAAACATTGTACCTTTTGACTGCACCTGCGTTGACAGTTGTTTCAGAGACATTTTCTTTGATATACCCCAAATACAAACACACTCTTTTGGCAGTACTCTTGTAGTAATGTATGGACCTCTCCAATCTGAACCAATTTTCCTTTGGCTGTTCCGATTCATTATTTTATTTCCTTTACCAAACTTCATTTGCATTCGGATTCTTGATTCATCATATCGAAGTCTGACAACGTTGTAGGATCTTTTGACTGCATCTGCGTTGATAGTTGTTTCAGGGACATTTCCTTCGATGTACCCCAAGTACAAACGCACTCTTTCGGTAGTACTCTTGTAGTAATGTATGGATCTTTCCAATATGAACCAATTTTCCTTTGGTGATTCCCATTTAATGTTTTATATCCTTGACATAACTTCATTTGCATTCTGATTCTTGATTCATTATTTCGAAGTCTGACAGCGTTTTAGGATCTGGGCATGAAGTCCGCAAGCATGTCATATTATTAAAATCTGCATTTAAACAGAACTGAAAGTAGAGTACGAAAGAGACAAGATTAAGAAAAGAGACATTCTTGGAAAATGAAATATTAATTCCATTTGATTTTTTTTCATTTTTTTATTTTGATGATTTTTTTTAAAAGATAGAAGGGTTTACATCGGAAAGTAAGACAATAAAGTAAAATATCCGGATCACACCCTGGGATATCTGGACGCAGAAAGGATAGCAAGACTGGCTACCGAGACTCCCATATGATGGGGGAACTTTCAGGCTTGGCGACCATTTTTTGGCTTTTATTCTGTCTCGGCAATGGCTGCAATGGCCTTCGGTGCCGGATCAAATTCTTCATCTTTACAATTCATTCAGGCTACCGACCCAGTGTGAGCAGACATGGGATTATTCATCATATTGGGGTCTTCTTCATCCCCAAACACTATTGCCTGGACCTCGATGAGATCTTCCACTACTCTTTTAAGAGTCCAACAATCTTCAGTGTCATGTCCCATTGCTCCTGAATGGTATTCACATCTAGAATCAGCCCGGTGCGAGGGGGACTCGGGGTCGACCGGTTTGGGGCCACTAGCTGCAGCAGACCTATCTTGACCAATTTTTGGAACAAGCTAGAGTATGATTCACCAATAGGGGTGAACTGATTCTTTTTGAAAGGATCTCTTGGGCGAGGATTGTATTGGGGAACATTTGGTTGGGTATTATATGGAGCTTGGTAAGGATGGGCATTTCTGGGAGGTGGAGCTCGGTTTCGGGTATAATGTTGTGGTCGCGTATAAGATTGCGCGTTCATCACCGCATAGGGAGGCGGTGCCATGGCATATGCAACATCATCTTGATAGGGATAATAGTGTTGTGGGACGTTAGAAAGCATGTATGATTGGCTGAATGCCCTGCGGGCCCCCTCCGAGCTCGAAGCCATCATAGCTCCCTCTTCTATCTTCTTTCTGTTCATCAAACCCTCCGAACCATTCTGAACGACCTGTGATGCAACCTTAAAAGCATTTTGACTCAAGATTCGGCCCGTTTCCAAACCATTTTCTACCCTCTCCCCAATTTTGATAGCCTCGGCAAACGGTCTTTCCAGAGCAGATATCATGTTCTCGAAGTAGTCCGCCTCTTGGGCCAGTAGGAAGACCGACCATTTCTGCTTCGTCCATTGGAGGCTTTACCCTGGCAGCTTGCTCACGCCATTTGACAACATATTCGTGAAAGCTTTCCGCAGTTTTGTTTTTCAAATTAGACAAAGAGTTCCTGTCGGGAGCGATGTCTACATTATACTGGAACTAGCGAACAAAGTCTCGGGTCAAATCGTCCCACACATGCCAATGGGTAATTTCTTGATCCATATGCCATTCAGCAGCGATTACGGTGAGTCTTTCTCCGAAGTAGGCCATTAGCAACTCCTCTTTTCCACCATCACCCCTCAGCTGGTTACAATATCGTTTCAAGTGAGCCATCGGGTCTCCGTGCCCGTCATATTTTTCAAACTTTGGCATTTTGAAACCAACCGGCAGGTGAACATGTGGAAACATGCATAAATCAGAGTAGGAGACACTCTTCTGACCACTCAAACCCTGCATGTTCTTTAAGCTTTGGTCTAGGCTTCTCATCTTCCGAACCATTTCTTCCTGCTCGGGATTTCTCGTTGTTTTTTCTTGACCCATGGGAGACTCATATTGTGGGTGCTGAGGGCATGGGTTTGTCCTGGGCACTGTTAGATGTGCCATAGTGGAGGCTGGTGGTGCAGCGAACATTGATGGATGTGTCCTTGAACCCGGCGCCTGGGGGTGATCCACAGAAGGCATTTCCGGACCATTAGGCGGCATTAGAGGGTGGCCACATGGGAAGAGTGAGTTGGGAACAAGGATGTTGGAAAACTCATCTGAACTGGGGATCAACTCAGGAAAATCAGGGATTACACTTGGAGGTTCCCTACCATTAGACCAGGAGTCCCACATTTCCAACATGCAGCGACGCAACATTCTGTTTTCTTCAGTAGTTTCCGATTCCGACTGCGGAATAGCCGATGATGGGCTACCCCCGGGACCGATGATTGTCAGATTACTTGCGGAGGCCATCTCTACCTTTGGATATTGTAAAGGACGAGAAGCCAGACTACCACAAAACCAACCACCAAAACCTGGCTAATTCGCACACCAAATAACCTTTTAGTTTTGAGACATTTAACATATAGGAAATCGCATGTTGGGATGCAATGCACCTAACAGTTAAACGATTCTACCATGTGTTTGAACGATTGCATGTTCCATCCCGGCCTTTAAATGTCTCTTTTCATTTTTGTGTCTCCCTTTTTTTTCTTTTTTCTTTTTTTCATATCTCGGTTTCTTTTTCTTTTTCTTTTTCTTTTTGTTATTTTCTCTCTTTGTTTTTCTCAGTTATTTTATCACTCTTTTTTATTCTCTCTTTTTTTTTACTTTCTTTTCACTCTTTTCTTTATTTTTTTGCTCAATTTTTCTCTCTTTCTCTTTTATTCAGTTTGTTTATGGCTATGATCGAATCTGATGGGGATTGCCTACGTATCATGACGCCGCATGAATCAGATCTTGCATAGTTCGGGAAGATTGAGAATGGAGCAAATAAGCTAACTCTTTTTTTCTCTTATAAAACTCAGGCATATTTTTTGATTTTTTTTTGAATTTTCTAGGGAAAGGCTTTAAAAGGAGAAAGAAAATATTTTTAGTTTTTTTTTTCTTTTTTTATTTGATGTTTTGATTGAAATGTTTGAAAGTAAGACTTCTAAAAAGCAAAGAAATATTTTTTGGATTTGACTTTTCTTTTCTTTAATTTCTTTTGAATTATTTTTTTGAAAAATACTTCAAGATAGAGGAAACCTGTATTTTGGATTTTGATTTCGTTTTTCTTCTTTTTTTGAATTTTATTTTTATTTTAATTTTTGAAATACAAACTTCTAAAGAAAAAGGAAATATTTTTGGATTGTTGTTTCTGATTTTTTTCTTTAGAATTTTTGGAAGAAAGACTTTTGTAGAAGAAAGAATATCTTTTTGGATTTTTGATTTTTTTTTGTTTTTAGAGAAGAAAAGGACTTCTGAAAAGGTTTAGAAAAATATATTTTTTTCTACTGGATTTTGATTGGATTTGTTTTCTTCTTCTCTTCTTTTTTAAAAAGACTTCTACAAAGGAAATATTTCAATTATACCTGAGTTTTCTTTATAGTTTCCAAAAGCGAACTTCTTGAAGAAAAGCGAAAATATTTTTTGAACTTCAACTTTTCAATTATTTATGACATTTGCGAAAGAAGACTTCTAAAGAAGAAAATGAGTTCTCTTTTATTTTTCTCTTTTGTTTTTCTGAATTTTTTTATTTTTGGGAAAATACTTCTGAAGAAGGGAAAACATTTTCTTTTTTGATTTTTTGATTTTACTTTTTTTGTTGTTGTTGTTTTCGATGAAAGATTTCAAAAAAAAAAGAAGGAAATAATTTTTTGGGTTTTAAAAGATATCTTCCTTTTTCCTTATTTGTTTGGGATTTTCTAAGGAGGGATTTGAAGGAAAATATTTTTTGGATTTTTTTTTTTGAAAATTGGGGACCGGAACCGATGAGGTTTGCCTACGTATCTCACATCCGGTGAGAATCAGACCCGCGTAGTTCTGTCAATTTTGATGGAACTGGGGAAACATGAATTTTGAGAACATTCATTTATTTTCTTTCTTATTTATAGACAGAGTTTCGAGGCATTTTTAAATATCGGGGATTTTAAAAATCGGGTATGTTTTCTATCCTACCTCACTCTTGGTTTTTTCTGTTATTTATTTTCCTTTAACCGGTGGACAAACAAGCCGAAATAAAATAATGTACACATAGCCAGGTAGGATGCATCAGGATGGTCTTTATTTCGGGTTCACCTGTCCTAGACGGACCCAACCCCTGTGTTGAGTCCCCTAAGTCAAATGCACACGATGCATATAATCGTTCCTACTAGGGATCCTGTATGAGGCTATGTTATTCTAAGTTTAAATTCCTTGGGTTTTGTTCTAGACCAGGCTTACCCGAGCGGACAGCTCGAGCCGAGGTCGGGGTAGCGTATCGGGAATACAGAAGCTTCACCGGCTATACAACTTGTCCGTACCTCGTTCTAAAATTTGGATGACTCTAACAGAAAAGAAATCACACGAAGTGCACACTTCCCAGATGATTTAGAAGACTCAGAGAGAAGAAGGGTTTCTGCACAGTTTATATGCAGTTCAAATAATATCAAAGCGGTAAAAACGGCAATTCACACATTAGGTTTAAACACGTAAAATCAGATAATGAAAGCCAAAATATAACAGTTATACAAGCTCGAATTCTTGAACCCTGAACCAGAGATTCTGGGTTCGATCCCCAGCAGAGTCGCTAGAGCTGTCACACCTCCTTTTTCACCCCCCGGGAAAGGATGGCAAAACTGATTTACAGGGTTCTCGGTTGACACAAGCCAACATGCAAGGGGCACCGAGCCTCATCAGGATATCAAGTCGATCCCGACTGGCCGCAACAGCCGATGCTTTAAACACAACTCTTGAAAGAGAAAAAATCAAACTGAAGTGCCTATAAAGGAGAATGAAGTTGAAAAGTGGGGTCCCACGTGGATAACCATCTCGGCAAGGTTTAAAAAGTCGAAATACTCCAAATTCCCTAAGGCTAAAGTTGGAGGAAAAGTCAGAAATGAAAGGCCAATAAAGGAGAAGTAATTAAGTCCCACACGACTAACCGTTATAGAAGAATTTGAGGGGCCAAAAATTCCCCCCGATGCTCCGAAAATCCAAAAGAAAAAGCGAGTGATACAAAGGCAAAATAAAGTCGAAATGTCGGGTCCCACGTGACCGATCGCCCACAGAAAAATCTGGAAAGCCAGGGTCCCCGGGTTTAGAAATGAAACCCAATCCCCAACAAGCAAGCAAGCGGTTGAGATCTTCGTCAAAGGGGTCGAGGTCAAGCAGTTGAAATAATCAAGGCCGCAAAACCAACCACCGTTTTAAACTAACAAATTGTTCTTTGTTTGAAAATAGGAAACAGGTGCAGCTCGAAAGCAACCGTGCAAAAGCAGGTGCAACCAAAAGAAATTGCACAAGGGCTAGAAGGAGCTCTGCAGCATTGACTCCAAAAAAGGGAAGTTTCCTCCAAAAATCCTTTCCCGCATGTATGAAAAAAAATATATAAAAAAGAGAGAGAAAAAGAAAAGAAAAAGAAAAAAGAAGAAATGAAGTTGAAAATGATTCCAATCTAAAGTAGCATAGGGTCCCCAATCCCTAGCCAAACCTTTTCCAACCAAGGACATTCCATTCCTTAGTTGATGCCAACATAGGGTCCCACTCCCTAGCAGACACTAGCATAACCTGGTGATCTTTTCTTTCATGACAACAACACAACCTGTTGATCACTTCCTGACACTGGCATAACCCAATGATCTCTCTTCCCCAGGCAACAACATAACCTCTTGACCTTTCCATACACCGGCATAACCTGGTGATCTCTTGCTTGACAACAGCATAACCTGTTGATCATTTCCAGAAACTGGCATAACTCGGTAATCGCTTTTTCAGGCAACATCATAACCTTTTGACCTTCCAGACACCAGCATAACCTGGTGATCTTTTTTTCCTGACAACAACATAACCTATTGATCATTTCTAGACACTGGCATAACCTAGTGATCTCTTTTTCAGGCAACAACATAACCTGTTGACCTTTTCCAGACACTGACATAACCTGGTGATCTTTTCTTTTCCTGACAACAGCATAACCTGTTGATCATTTCCAGACACTGGTATAACCCAGTGATCTCTTTTTCAGGCAACAACATAACCTGTTGACCTTTCCAAACACCAGCATAACCTGGTGGTCTTTCTTTTCCAGACACTAGCATAACTCAGTGATCTCTTCTTCCAGGCAACATCATAACCTGTTGACCTTCCCAGACACCAGCATAACCTGGTGATCTTTCCTTTTCCTGACAACAGCGTAACTTGTTGATCATCTCCAGAAACTGGCATAACCCAGTGATCTCTTCTTCAAGGCAACAACATAACCTGTTAACCTTCCCAGACACCAGCATAACCTGGTGATCTTTCCTTTTCTTGACAACAACATAACCGTTGATCATCTCCAGACACTGGCATAACCTAGTGATCCCCCAGGCAACAGCATAGCCTGTTGATCTTTCCAGACACTGGCATAACCTGGTGATCTTTTCTTTTCCTCACAAAAACATAATCTGTTGATCATTTCTAGACACTGGCATAACCCAGTGATCTCTTTTTCAGGAAACAGCATAACCTGTTGACCTTTCCAAACACCAGCATAACCTTGTGATCTTTCTTTTCCAGACACTGGCATAACCCAATGATCTCTTCTTCCAGGCAACATCATAACTTGTTGACCTTCCCAGACACCAGCATAACCTGGTGATCTTTCCTTTTCCTGACAACAGCATAACCCGTTGATCAACTCCAGACACTGGCATAACCCAGTGATCTCTTCTTCCAGGCAACAACATAACCTATTGACCTTCCCAGACACCAGCATAACCTGGTGATCTTTCCTTTTCCTGACAACAGCATAACCCGTTGATCAACTCCAGACACTGGCATAACCCAGTGATCTCTTCTTCCAGGCAACAACATAACCTATTGACCTTCCCAGACACCAGCATAACCTGGTGATCTTTCCTTTTCCTGACAACAGCATAACCCGTTGATCAACTCCAGACACTGGCATAACCCAGTGATCTCTTGTTCCAGGAAACAACATAACTTGTTAACTTCTTGGCAACAACATAACTTGTTGATCATCTCCAGACACTGGCATAACCTAGTGATTCCCCCGGGCAACAGCATAACCTGTTGACCTTTCCAGACACTGGCATAACCCAGTGATCTCTTTTTCAGGGAACAACATAACCTGTTGACCTTTCCAAACACCAGCATAACCTGGTGATCTTTCTTTTCCAAACACTGGCATAACCCAGTGATCTCTTCTTCCAGGCAACAACATAACCTATTGACCTTCCCAGACACCAGCATAACCTAGTGATCTTTTCTTTTCTTGACAACAACATAACCTGTTGATCATCTCCAAACACTGGCATAACCTAGTGATCCCCCCCCAGGCAACAACATAACCTGTTGACCTTTCCAGACACCAGCATAAACTGGTGATCTTTTCTTCTCCAGATACTGGCATAACCTAGTGATCTCTTTTCCCCAGGCAACAGCATAACCTGTTGACGTTTCCAGACACCGGCATAACCTTGTGATCTTTTTCTGACAACAACATAACCTGTTGATCATTCCCTGACACTGGCATAACCCAGTAATTTCTTTTCCCCCGGGTAACAGCATAACCTATTGACCATTCCAGACACCGGCAAAACCTGGTGATCTTTCTTGACAACAACATAACCTATTAAACATTTCCTGACACTAGCATGACCCAATGTTCTCTGTTCCGGCAACAGCATAACCTGTTGACCTTCCCAGACAACAGCATAACCTGGTAATTTCTTCTTGACAACGGCATAACCCGTTGATCCTCTTCAGACATTAGCATAACCCGGTTATATTTTCTTAACGGCAGCATAACCTGTTCACCGCTTTCAATAACAAAGTAGTGTAGATTTCCTTACAATAACTCACGAAATTTTCCTAGTGAAAACTGGGGTAGAAAATTTCGTTCGTTTGTTTTGATTTTCGTGCAGATTACAATTTAGACAATGGTTTCGAGATGACCAAAAGAAGACGTCTCAATTCGGAAGAAAAGAAAAGAGTTGAACCCCAAAGTACAGAAGCGGAAAAGAGGTGGACTGCTCGAGACAGATTGAAGTCACAAGCTATGCATGTCCATTCTTGATCCGAAAAGCTGAAGAAGATTGAACCAGCAACTATAACTAACAAACATCAAGATTCAGATTGAAGTCCTTATAAAGAAGCAGCCAAGACTCAAGATCAAGCTTCAGAAGACTCATAGATAGGAATCTTGTAACTCGTAGTTGATAGGTTTAGTTTAGTCTTTTTTCATTTTTGATTTAGTGTAATAAGGAGCTCAGTAAGCAGTAAGCAGCAACAACAACATCGAATCACAGCTTTCCGGTAGTCCCAGCTACCAAAACTTCCAGAACTACACCGACCTGATTCCTTTATAGCCAAGGATATGTAGGCAACCTCTGAAGCAAGGTTCGGTCAAACTTTTTCAAAATGCTTCCAAATGGAGTAACAAATGGGCAAAAATTGCTCGTGGTTGCTCACTTTATCTTTGCCCGAAAACTCTTCATGTTCTCGAGCAAAGAGGGGCAGCTGTGAACACCCAATTTTTTCCCCGCATGGAAATTTCTCCTAAAAATAATCAAAAATAATTTTTAATGAATTTTAGGAACTTTTCTTTATTTAGTTGCATTTCATGCATGTTTAAGACTTTAAAATTATAGAAAAAATCATTAAAAGTTGTCACATTTTCATTTCGTGCCATTTTAGGTTTAAACTACATTTTTAGGATTTAGTTACATTATTTAAATGCATCTTCTAAAAATTAAAATTGCATTTGTAGGTTAATTAATTAATTAGTTGCACTAGTCCATCATTAGATAAAATAAATACATACGCTAGCCAAGAAATAAGATTTAAATTAAAATTTGAGCCTAAAGTAGCTAAAAGAATGAGAAAAGATGGGTGTCCAAATTGGGCCAAAATCAGTGGCCGAGTATCCCAAATTTCACCCCAAACCCGCCGGTTCAAAAACCTGCGACCCGCCTGCCCGACCCGTTTCCCTCACCTATTAAAACAAACATAAACCTAGACCTAAAAGGGGAATCAGATCCCTCATCTCTATCACCTAGTGTCGTTTCCCTCCCCCCTCCTTCTCCCTCACTCGATCATCTTCAAGAAAAAAAAAAGATCAGACCTCCTCCTCTCACTTCTAAACTAACGCGCCTTCCTTCCCCATCATCTAAAAAACTTAATTTCTTCATTTTATACACACAGCGAATAGTAAAAGAAATAAAGAAGAAGAAACAGTAAAAAAAGAAAGAGGAAATCACATAAAAAGAAGAAGAAGGATTCCAAAGTTTTCTTGCGATTTCTGTTGCATTCATTTCGTGATTTCTGGATGCTCAAGTCGATTTCTGACTGGTGATTGACGCTGCTTCTATTAATTCTTCTGCTAACTTGCCGAGCTGCGTTTTCATTCTCCTAGCCTTTATTTGGCGTTCCAAGGAAGACGTGATTTCCAGGTACCATTTTAAGGCAAATGATATAAACCTTACATTTATTTGAATGAGAATAATGCAAACCTGTTCACACTTTGTTTTGTTTCAAATATGACAAATTGGTTGGTATTCACCATGCTACGTTTTGTTTGATTACTGTATTATGACGTAAATTGAATTGAAATTCAAGTTTACTACACTCGTCATGTTAAAAAAATGAGTTAAATCTGTTTTTTTTTTATTTGAGTGGTTTGGTTTTGGAAGATTGAAGTTGGTCAAAATATGTAAAGAACATATTTATGATAAAATTATAAATTACCTTGTAATATGAGAATCATTTGATATAATGACAATTTTCTGTAAACTGAAATTGGGTTTAGTTTAGTTTAGTTCTTCGATAATAGTGAATACTCGTGCTGTGATTTCTCAAGGTAATGAGCTATGTTGGTTTGATCAATTCAATTAGTATTATCATATGAATATGAAATGGGTGTAATTTTAATTAATATAATTGGTCTATAGAGTGGGTTTGTTTTTGTGGTTGTAGATAATTCAATTGATTCCTGTTGTTTCATGGTTGCACTCTACTATTTCCTCGGGTAGTTGTTGGAATTGTTTGTCTTATCATTATTAATTATTTATTTATGGAAAGATAATACCTCACTGTTGTTAGTTCACTTTTCCTTTGTTCTGGGTGTACATGCGGATATGAATTACATTAGAGTAATGGCCTTTGATTTTCTCGGCTAATATGTGCCGCCATGAATGACTTTAGAAATGTGTAGTTAGTAACTAAATTTGGTTGCATCGGGATGTTGACTTAGGCAGAATACAGTTAGTTATGTTTGGTAGGCTTCAGGAGCCATATGCCAATTTAACAAGGACAAAAGCTAACACTTCATCCATAACAACTTTCATAATCCATGGCCTTACAATAATCTCAAACTTAGTCCTTGAACAAACAAATACATGGTAGTCCAAAAATTCTCTTTAAGCTAATACTCCAAATAATTTAGGAAAAGATAAAGAATTTACGAAGATAATAATTTTTTCTTCAAATAAGCATTTAAATTATCACGCATGATTACATAATCTACACTAGAGTGCGGCAACTCATGCCCCCGACCCCAACTCGAAACAATAATAAAAATCACATGTTGTAATCGTGGGTGCATTTCATGTGGCGCGGTTACAATGTGTCCAAAAACAAACAAGTGCACGCCAGCGTGACTTGTTTCAAGATAAATCCATAAATACTAAAAGAGGTTAAAAATTAAACAGTCAAATGCACAATAGGCTAAAATATGTAAATAATCAGATAATTTAGGCCAAATATTAATAGTTAAGCGACCATGCTAGAACCACGGAACTCGGGAATGCCTAACACCTTCTCCCGGGTTAACAAAATTTCTTACTCGAATTTCTGGTCGCAGACAACTTAAAACAGAGTCAAAATTTCCTCGGTTTGGGATTTTAAAATAAAACGGTGTCCCGGAACATCGTCAAAAATCCGGGTGGAGACTCTGAATTTAAATAAATAATCCCAAATTCGATTAATGTCACTTAAAGTGGAAAAACTCTCTTATTACCCTTGAATTTCCCTGGGGGTTGAAAGAGGAGGTGTGACAGCAGATGCCTTGAGCAGGAAGTCAGAGAGTATGGGTATCTTGGCTTACATTGCAGCAGAGGAGAGACCTAGCCTTGGGCATTCAGTCCCTGGCTAATCGTGAGGTTAGACCTTTCAGAGCCTCGCCGAGTTTTAGCATATGTGGTTGCTCAGTCTTCATTATTGGGAGAGATTAAGGCTTGGCAGTTTGATGATTCGTACTTGGCCGATCTGCGGGAGACAATGGTTCAGGGTGGTTCCAAGGAGGTTACTATTAGCGAGGATGGTGTTCTGAGACTTTGGGGTCGTTTATGTGTTCCTAATTTCGATGGCCTGAGAGGGAGGATTCTAGAGGAGGCACACGGTTCTTGGTATTCTATTCATCCTGGTTCTACGAAGATGTATCGTGATTTGAAGCAGCATTACTGGTGGAGGTGGATGAAGAGGGACATTGTGGAGTATGTGGCTAGGTGTCTTAATTGCCAGCATGTTAAGTATGAGCACCATAGCCAGGAGGCCTACTTCAGTAGATGCCCATTCCTGAGTGGAAGTGGGAACGCATCACTATGGACTTCGTGGTTGGTTGTCTCGGACTTTGCGGAAAGTTGACGCGGTTTGGGTCATTGTGGATAGATTGACCAAATCGGCGCATTTAATTCCAATGGCTACTACATATACTTCTGAGAGATTGGCACAGATCTACATTCGGGAGATAGTCCGGTTGCACGGTGTGCCAGTGTCCATTATATCAGATCGAGGTCCTCAGTTCACCTCGCATTTCTGGAGAGCATTGCATAGTGAGATGGGTACCCAGATAGATCTCAGCACAACATTTTACCCTCAGACTGATGGTCAGTCGGAGCGTATAATTCAGATATTGGAGGACATGCTCAGGGCATGTGTGATTGACTTTGGAGGTTAGCGGGACCAGTTCTTTCCTTTGGCCGAATTTGCTTACAATAATATTTATCAGTCTAGCATTGAGATGGCTCCATTTGAGGCTTTGTATGGTCGGCGATGTCGTTCTCCTATCGGGTGGTTTGAGCCTGGCGAGGCTAAGTTATATGGCACCAACCTGGTGAGAGATGCTTTATAGAAAGTGAAGTTGATTCAGCAGAGGCTCCGCACAGCACAGTCCAGATGGAAGAGTTACGCGGATCAAAGGGTGCGCGATGTATCATTTATGGAGGGAGATAAGGTTCTGTTGAAGGTCTCACCGATGAAGGGTACTATGAGGTTCGGAAAGAAAGGCAAGCTGAGCCCGAGGTTTATAGGTCCCTTTGAGGCGTTGAGGCGAGTTGGAGAGGTTTCTTATGAGCTAGATTTACCTCCCAGTTTGTCAGGAGTTCATCCAATCTTTCATGTATCCATGCTCCGGAGGTACCACGCCGACTTCTCTTACGTAGTTGATTTCAGCACTATTCAGTTGGATGACAGGTTAGGCTACGAGGAGGAGCCAATATCTATTATTGACAGGCAGGA
The DNA here is from genome assembly GCA_005239525.1 of Nicotiana knightiana. Taxonomy (NCBI): domain Eukaryota; kingdom Viridiplantae; phylum Streptophyta; class Magnoliopsida; order Solanales; family Solanaceae; genus Nicotiana; species Nicotiana knightiana. The sequence continues at coordinate 49,940 of ML405093.1, read as the reverse complement.
TCGCCAGTTGAGATCCAAGAGAGTTTCTGCCGTAAAGGTCCAGTGGAGGGGCCAACCAGTCGAGGAGGCGACCTGGGAGTACGAGGAGGACATGCGGAGCATATATCCGCACTTATTCAGCACTTCAGGTATGATTCTAGACTCGTTCGAGGACGAACGTTTGTTTAAGAGGTGGACAATGTAATGACCCCACCGGTCGTTTTGCGTTATCGGACCTCGTCCCCCTAAATGAAACTTCCCATAGCGTCTTATTGTGATTAATGTCTTACGGGGACGGGTGGTTCGGGACTCAGAAGTGTTTAGAGTAATATAGGAACACTTGGTTCCTTAAGGTTGGCCTTTAAGGCCAAGTTTAACTTCGGTCAACATTTTGAGTAAACGACCTCGGAATCGAGTTTTGACGGTTTCGGTAGCTTCGTACGATGATTTCGGACTTGGGCGTATGTTCGTAATGGGTTTTGGATGACCCGGGAGCGTTTCGGTGCCCAATAGCGAAATAAGAGTTTCCTTAAGTTCATATTGTGGTTTAGGACGTGTTTTTGTGTTAGAGGTCCAAACGAAATTTCGAGACCGGGAATAGTTCCATTATGTCATTCATGACTTGCTCGCAAAATTTGGGGTCATTCCGAGTAGTATAGGTCAGTTCGGCCCATTGTTAGCGTATTCATGAAACTTAAAGTTCCTAAGTTTGATTCTAGGGGTTTTTGAGGTGTGATTTTGAGTTTTAGCGTGGTTTTGAGTGTTTCGAAAGCTCAAGCGAGTCCGTATTATGATTTGGGACTTGTTGGTATGTCACGACCCAAGATCCTAACATAGGTCATGATGGAGCCCAACAGCGGGGTCAGGCAAGCCAACACTCAATTACTGAGGATTCTTTCTTATTAGATTAACCATTTCAACATATACTCGATTTTTAAAACTTAAAACAGGAATCGACAAGGATAATTAGCCAGTTTTTAATCAAAAGCAGTCATGAAGAGGCGTGATCCAATATATATATACAAACTCGAAATCCATAATAACTATCACGTGTGTGCCAGGAACTAGTGTCACATGTCCTACGGGCATACTAACAGAATATACAAAAGATATAATATACAGTCCCATGATTGCTTGGAAACCTGGCGCCATCATGAAGTCTACTAGAGCGGGGTCTGCTGGAGGCACCTCGTCCTGCTCCTCTATAATAGGGTCCTGTGGTGGCGGAACCAGGATAGCTCTAGAACACCCGCATCCCCTACCGCGGGCCAGTGCCCTCCCCCGGCCTCTGCCTCGGCCTTGGACAACGGGGGGTAGCGGCTCCTCCCGGGTCTGGAACATCAGATACGCGCGTCCTCACCATCTGCGAGAGAATAGAAGAATGAGATTTAGTAAACCATCGACTGCACGATAGGATAAGAATAAGGAGATGTTTCCTAACACCCTATAGCCTCCTGAAGATAAGTACATACATCTCCGTACCGATCCGCAAGACTCTACTGGGTTTGCCCGTGACTTGTGAGACCTACTTGAACCTAGTGCTCTGATACCATGTTATCACGACCCAAGATCCTAACTTAGGTCGTGATGGCGCCCAACAATGGGGTCTGGAAAGCCAACACTCAATTTACTAAGGGTTCTTTCTTATTAGATTAAACATTTCAACATATACTCGATTTTTAAAACTTAAAACATGAATCGACAAGGATAATTAGCTAGTTTATAATCAAAAGCAGTCATGAAGAGGCGTGAGCCAATATATATATACAAACCCAAAATCCATAATAACTATCACATGTGTGCCAGGAACTAGTGTCACAAGTCATACGGGCATACTAACAGAATATACAAAAGATATAATATACAGTCACATTGTCTGGAAGAAATAGACGGGAATAACAAAAGAAAATCCATGGTGCTGCCGAGGATCGTCAGGAGAAGCAGCTCACCGTGAAGTCAGGTCCAGTATATACTCAGAATTAAGCTCCGATCCGATAACCAGATGCACCAGCTTCAGAACCAGTACAATTAAGTACAGAAGCGTAGCATGAGTACATAAATATATATGTACCCAGTGAGTATCCCGCCTAACCTCGAAGAGGTAGTGACGAGAGGTCGACTGGACACTCACTAAGGTCCAACAATATAATTTAACAGAATATGATGGAAATGGTAGGCATGTAAAGGCAGTGAAGCAACAAATATATATAAGGCACTGAAATACAAGGAAGTACTGGGAATGAATAAAACAATTACTTCTTCACCTTCTCCCAAATATCTGTCAAATCAATGTTCATGAATTTGGTAACAAATAAATCATGCGCATGCAGGGTAAGGAAAACCGGCCGGAGTCATAAGATAGTCATGTCCGTGCACTGCGAGGGTCGAACGGCCCGAACCATAAGTGCACCTTTCCAAAAAGTACTCACATCTATGCATTGCCGAGGATCGAATGGCCCGAACCAAAAGTGCATCTCTGCCATAAAGAATCCTCTCTATGCACTGCCGAGGGTCGAACGGCCCGAACCAAAAGTGCATCTCTCAATCCACCGTGGCGTATGGACCGTTCCCATAAGAGTGGGGGAAATCACACTCCGCTCACAGAATGTAAATTGCAAAGAGGTCACATGCAAACACATTATTCCTTTTTAAATTACTTTTCAGTGAATAATTCCTTACAAGTTTTCTCAAATTCCATGACCTCGGGGATATAAGCCGCATGTAACATTTAATTTATTAAGCATATAGTTCATATCAAGTAAAACACAAGGCATGATATGGGCCTAACTACCCGGACATAATAGTAATAGCCACTACATACGGACTCTCGTCACCTTGTACGTACGTAGCCCCCACGATTATCACATATAGCATTTAAATCACCTAGGGGGACAGTTCCCCCTCACAAGGTTAGAAAGGACACTCACCTCGCGTCGCACCTACTGGGTCAAGAATGCGCCAGAAATTCCGAACTCGACACCCACAGACTCGAAACTAGCCAAATGTTATACAAATATATCAATTTATATTCAATGCATGGAATTCTCCTATTATTTAGTAAAATTCACCATTCTTGAAGAAATCCCAAAATCTAACCCCGAGCCCGCATGCTCGGATTCCGAAAATTCTCGAAGGAAACACTCACCCATAGCCAAAGTATCATTAATATACGATTTTTGTATGATTTCATAGCCAATTCACGGGTAATTTTCTAAATTCTCGAAGGCCCTAGGTTACCACCCAAATTCCTAAATTTTCCACTAATTAAGTAGTTAAATCCTACTAAGAATGCATGCATTAACCAACTTTAGGATAGAATTTACTTACCTTTCAGTGGTTGGGTCATGGAGCCCTTTTTCCATGCTCTCAAGTGTTCTAATGGAGGAAGAAAATGAAGAAAAATGAAGAATCCCGTATTTTAAAGAAACACACTGCCTGACAGTGGTTCCGCACCTGCGGCTCAAGGACCGCACCTGCGAGCGAAGCGCTCGCAGGTGCGGAAATGGACGAGGAAGCCTGGGCCCGCACCTGCAGAGAGGAGACCGCACTTGCGTCTTCGCTCCTGCGAAATATTATCCGTACCTGCGAGAAATGGGCTACCCGCTGGGGGTCGCACCTGCGAGGCTGGGACCGCAGGAGCGGTCCCGCCCCTGCGACTGGGCAACCTCACCTGCGGTCACACCAGAACAGGTGCACCAACAGCTATTTTAGTTGGTTTTTGGCCTCGTGTGGTGTCAGGGAGGTACCTGGGCCCACCCGACCCCCATCCAAATATACCAACAAGTCCCAAATCATAATACGGACTCGCTCGAGCCTTCGGAACACCCAAAAAAAAACTCAAAATCACACCCCTAGAACCAAACTTAGGAACTTTAAGTTTTCTTGACTTCACTAACAACGTGCCGAACCCACCTATACTACTCGGAATGACACCAAATTTTGCAGGCAAGTCATAAATGACATAACAAAACTATTCGCGGTCTCAAAATTCCGTCCGGACCTCGATAACTCAAAAACAGGTCCCAAACCACAATAGGAACCTAAGGAACTCTTATTTTAATATTAGGAGCCGAAACGCTCACGGGTCATCCAAAACCCATTCTGAACATATGCCCAAGTCATAAATTATCATACGAATCTATCGGAACCGTCGAAACTCGATTTCGAGGTTGTTTACTAAAAATGATGACCGAAGTCAAACTTCGCCTTAAAGGCCAACCTTAAGGAACCAAGTGTTCCTATAGAACTCTAAACACTTCCGAATCCCGAACCACCAGTCCCCGCAAGTCATAAGTCATAATAAGCTGCTATGGGAAGTTTCATTTTGGGGAACGGGGTCCAATAACGCAAAATGATAGGTCGGGTCGTTACATGGTATATTTGGACAGGAGCTCGGGTGGGCCCAGGTTCCTCTCGAGCACCATACGAGGCTAAAAACCAGTTGAAGCAATTGCTGGTGCACCTGTTCTGGTGTGACCGCAGGTGCGGTTGCCCAGTCGTAGGTGCGGGATCGCTCCTGCGGTCCCAGCCTCGCAGGTGCGAAACCGCTCCTGCGGTCCTTGCCTCGCAGGTGCGGCTTCAGGTGAGGCTGCCCATTTCTCGCAGGTGCGGATAATATCCGCAGGAGTAGATCCACAGGTGCGACCTCCTTTCTGCAGGTGCGAGCCCAGGCCCCTTGTCCCATTTCCGCAGGTGCGAGCATTTACTCGCAGGTGCGAAACCATAGTAGGCACTGAGTTCTTTAAAACACAAGATTTATTCATTTCACTCCACTTTCTTCCACCATTGGAGACCTTGAGAGCTTGGCAAAGATCCCCACGACCTAGCTACTGAAAGGTAAGTGAATTCTACCCTAATGCTAGTTTAATGCATGAATTCCTAGTCAAATTAACTACCTAATTAGTGAAAAATCAAGGATTTGGGTAGTAACCTAGGGCTTTATGAAAATTTAGGGAATTACCCGTTAATTAGCCATGAAATCACATATTAATGATCCTTAGGTTATGGGTAAATGATTCCTTCAAAAATTTCCGAAATCCGAACATGCGAGCCCGAGGATGAATTTTGGGATTTCTTCAAGTAGGATGAAATGACTAAGTAAATAGGAGAATTCCATAATTTTGAGTGTAAATTGATATATTTGTATAACATTTGGCTAGTTTCAAGTCCTTGGGTGTCGAGTTTGGAGTTTCGGGCGCGTTCTTGACCCGGAGAGTAGGTTCGACACGAGGTGAGTTTCCTTTCTAACCTTGTAAGAGGGAGTTGTCCCCCTAGGTGATTTTAATGACTACGTGATAATGTTTGTGGGGGCTACGTACGTACAAAGTGACGGGAGTCCGTACGTAGCGGCTATTATTGTTATGTCCAGGTAGTTAGGCCTACACCATGCTTTGCGTTTTTCCTTGAAATGAACTATATGCTTGATGAATTAATGTTATATGCGGCTTTGTTTCCCTGAGATCATGGAATTTGAGAATTTTAAAGGAATTGTTCACTGAAAAGTAATTTATGAAGAATATTGTGTGGATTGTGTGTGCATGTGACCGCTTCGCAATTTACATTCCGCGAGCGGAGTGTTATTTCCCCACTCTCATGGGAGCGGGCTGTACTCCACGACGAGATTGAAAGATACATTATGGTTTGGGCCGTTCGACCCTCGGCAGTGCACATATATGATTATTATGATGGCTCAGGCCGGTTGTCGTTATCCTGTATGCGCATGCTATATTGTTAATGATTTTCATGGATATTGAGTGGGAAGATATTTAAAAAAGAAAATGAAGTAGTAATTGTTTATTTACTCCCAACATTTATTTGAATTACAGTTATCTTTAATGTTTAATATTTTTATCATCCTCGTATGCCTATTACTGATATCATATCCTGTTTAATTATTTTGTTGGACCTTAGTGAGTGTCAAGTCGACCTCTCGTCACTACTTCTTCGAGGTTAGGCGAGATACTCATTGGGTACATATTTATTTATGTACTCATGCTACGCTTCTGTACTTAATTGTACAGGTCCTGATCCTGGTGCATCTGGTTATCAGACCGGAGCTCGATTCTGAGTATAGACTAGACCTGAGTTCACGGTGAGCTGCTTCTCCTGACGATCCTCGGCAGCACCATAGAGTTTCTTTTGTTATTCCCGTCTATTTCTTCCAGACAGTGGGACAGTTTTATTATATCTTTTGTATATTCTATTAGTATGGCCGTAAGACTTGTGACACTAGTTCCTAGCTCACACATGGTAGATATTATGGTTTTCGGGTTGTATATATATATATATATATATATATATATATATATATATTGGCTCACGCCTCTTTATGACTGCTTTTGGGTAAATTGGCTAATTAGCTTTTTCAATTAATGTTTTGAACTTTAAAACTTGGCACTTGTTGGGATGTTTGATCAAATATGGGAAAATCCTTAGTAATCTGAGTGTTGGCTTGCCTAACCCCGGTGTTTGGTTCCATCACGACCTTAGTTAGTATTTTGGGTCGTGAAAAATTTACACCATATGTAATCAATTCAATTCAATTCAAACAAAACTTAAACCCAAGATTTCAATAAAATGCAAAGTTAAACAATCAATTTAAACACTAATTAACATTCATAACTAATGAACAAAATATTTAATTTATACAAAAAAATATATAAGTTGCAATTCAAATCCAGAAATTTAAGGAGGTGGAGAAGGAGGGGCGGCAGTGAGGCAGTAGCAGCGGCAGCGACGACAGGTGGGGGTGAGAGGCAATGGCGGGGG